>JAVQJL010087154.1:0-12931 GCA_036024295.1 Nannoperca obscura
TTCAGGTCTTCACCAATGCCTCCCTGAAAGGTTGGGGCGGGGATTTTAACCCAGCCCGCATAGGGGGCATGTGGACAAGCTCCCCGCATCACCTCAACCTTCTAGAGCTGATGGCGGTACAACGAGTGCTGCATCACTTCGCTACACAACTCAGGGGGCAACACGTGGTGGTGCAATCTGACAACACCACCGTCATGGCGTCCCTGTACGAACTGGGGGGGGTGCGCTCGCCAGCTCTTCTCAGGCTGGCAGCGTCCATCCTGACCTGGGCGGATCGCTCCATGCGTTCCTTGATGGCCCGTCATGTTCCAGGGGACATCTTGGGGTTCCTGCAAATGTTGATGGACAGTGGGCGGGCAGCCTCCACTCTGGCAGTGTTCGCAGCTGCGATTACGACTGGTCTTGTTGGGTTGGGATGGTTTACGGCTCGCAGCCATCTGCTGATCAAGAGGTTTCTCCGGGGGCTTGTCGCTTGCGGCCCCCGGTACAGCACTTGGTTCCCCAGTGGGAACTTCAGACGGTGTTGGACGGGCTTCTTGGCCCACCATTTGAACCATTGGCGGAAGCAGGTTTGGCAGCGTTGTCTATCAAGACTGCTTTTCTGTTGGCGTTAACGTCATCCAAGAGGGCCGGGGACTTGATTGCTTTGTCAGTACACCCGTCTTGTTTTTCCGTGGGTGAGGACGCCCCAACCCGTCCTTCTCTCAAAAGGTCATCACTTCCTCCTTTCAATCTCGGGTGATGCGCCTCAGAGCCTTGTTTCCTCCGCCGCACGCATCCCCGGGGGACCTACGTCTCCACGGCTTGTGCCCGGTGCGCGCTGTGTGCACCTATGTGGCCTGTACGGCAGGTTTCAGGCCAATTGTTTGTTGGGTACGGTGGCCAGGCTGGAGGAGCCCCACTGTCCTCCCAGCAGCTGGCCCATTGGGAATGTGCTGCCATCCGGGGTGGATACGAGGCTATGGGCCAGACCCCCCCGGGGGGGCTATGTGGTTACGGCAGTGGGGTCCACCTGACTCTAGGGTCCAGGCCTGGGCAGGGCAGGGCCCAGCTGGGGTACATCTTATCCCTACGGCCTTCGCCTTGGGTTTTAAACCAATAGCGAAGCCCGTTAGTACTTAATGTAACCCCAGTTCTATGAGTACATGCGAGGCCCTCTAACTGCCAGCCCAGCTGGTCCCAGGGTGGTTGCTGAGTTTTCAAGGGAAATGAGCAATGCACAGACTGGGGTTATATAGGGGGAGGATACTACCCCCTGATTGGAGGATGAGTACATTGAACTTTGACTCAGGTGCCGAGGCGGAGCCTCGAGGGGATAAACCAATAGTGAAGCCTGTTAGAGGCCTTTTTAAAAGAATACAAAAATTTAACCCGTTCAGAACCCAGAACACAAAAATAATGTAACTAATACTAGTATATAATATATACATAATCTAATATACTTCATTGTGTTATTTTTTCTGAATGCAAAAAACCCCAACTAAAAGTAAAAATGACAAGAGAACTATTTTCAACAAAGAGGATTAACTCATTACCAATGTTTACTGTTTTGCGTTTAGTTTCATTTAATATATATCCTGAGAATTCACAGTATTCTTTTTTGGTTTCCTTTAAAACAAAACAGGTAGTGAGGTTTCAGGTGATGTTTTATACACTATGACATCAACCTCCTGTCCACTCCTTTCATGTGGTTCTGCTACCTCACTGCTTCAGCCTGCGGTTCCATGCACACAGCAAAAATCCATCCAGACAGCGGATCTCCCTGCCTGGTTCCCTTATGTCTTTTTAGACCTCTTTATAGAGTACCCTTGACCTTTACATGTGCTATAGGATTTTTGTACATTAATTGTAACCATAGTATACATTTGGGATAAAATCCAAAAGCTTCTGCTATTTATTTTATTTGGCATCATTTCTTTTAATCTATATAAATATATTCTTGAGAGTCTGAACTTGACGAGTTGAGCCTGGAAATGTGATCACTTGGGAACAGGTGGATGCATGGTACTCAGTTTGCAGTTGGACCAAAGGCTTTCACCCAGGGTATCTGCATACCTTCCACACCTTAGACGTGTTTAGAATTTGTTCATTTATTTATTTTGATGGGTCGCCATGTTACAGACATGTACAATCAATTAAAAAAAACTAATGAGTAAAACTATATAGCAATATTCAGTACAATACTATTGCCTGTCACTAATGCACATACGTACTGACCAGGTTGTTGAGCCCTTCACTGGTACTGTTCATACTACCTACATTTAAAATGTAGAGTTACACAAATGAATGATCATTTTATTTGTGTTTAAGTTACAACTAAAGCAAATCAGGAAAAGTTAAAGCACATGGGCCGATTCAATCCTGAAAAATGAAGGACCAGAGTTATAATGGAAACACATCTAAGTGTGTTGCACGCAAAAGGTTTTGTACATCAGCTTTGTCAATATTGGGCTTCGGGGGTTTTAGCCGCAAAACCCTTGCTACTGCTTGCAAATGGATGTAGAGAGAATGAGGGAGTGGGTGGGGCTCAGCAGTCTTTTGGCACAGATGGTGTGCAGTGCTGCTTCTGCTCAGCCACAGAAACTAGTGTTGAGTTGACTCTCTGACATGATCACAACAAAATCTGTAGAGAAAGTAGTAGTCTTATCATATTGGGAGATACCATCTTTTGTTGTTCACCTCCTGTATACAAGGTATAATGTATCGTCATGCTCTCCATACAGTCAAGGGTCAAGGCCGCAAACAGAAAATACTACAAGACTACTCTAAGGATACAAACAATTAAATCTTCCAGATTTCTTACTTACATAGATTATGGAAACACAGCTTGACATAGTGAGACAAACTGGCACCAAACCAAAGAAACACAGCACTCAAATAACCAGTGTAATGAGTAACAGGTGGAAATGATTCAGTCTAGATGACAGGAAGTGACGCCCTAGTGAGGAGCGGTGGAGACATGATACCAAAATAAAACAGGAAACAGCTAAACAAAACAAAAACACACATCCTGATTTCAACATAAGGTACGGGACATGACAGAAAGGGGGCAAGTGAGGCAGAGTCTAGGAGGTTTAGTAATTGTTTGGGACGGTGTGGTGTTTCACCATCTCTTCCAGTCATAGAGTGGTTTACAGCCCATCCCAGGATGGTGTCAATTTTCCTTCCATCTTACTCTCCGTCCCTCAACCCCACAGAGGATATCTTTTCCTCATGGAGATGGAAAGTTTATAATCAGACATCCCTATGTGACACAATGGATGCTGGATGTCTGGACATATCTACAGAAGAATGAAAGGATGGATCAGACATCAAAAAGATTTTCATTCATTTACATTAATTACATTCACTGTTTGGTTTTTCACATGGGATTTGATGACAGTAAGAAAAAATTACAATATCACAAGACATATCCCTTAATTTGGTGACTAACAGTTGAAAAGGAGTTTACACATACAAGTCGGCTTTAGGAGAGTTCTCGTCTAAATATGGACTTAGAAATGATGGCTGGTGATGTTTCATATGTGTACACGAATACAAGAAAAGAGGATAAGAGCACAGACTGCATGTGTTACAGAGCAGCCTCATGTCAGGCTAGTTTGCAAATGACTTTACTGAGAGCAGATTCTCCTTAAAACAGAAAGAGAAGGTATGATATACGCAATCCAATGCAGACACAAAAAGAAAGAAATATTTAAGACAGAGATAAAAAAAATGACAAGCAGAAATAATGCTTTAGGGTTGAACTTGAAAGAAAGGCATGTTGCCACATGTGCATGCATTTTTAAAGATTCAGGGTTTCCACTAAAGGTGAATACATTATAGCAGGTGGACAATATACGGTTTTTGAAATAACCATTAACAGCACAAATGCATCATTTAAAACAACATATTTATTTTTGGAGGAAGTTAATCATATAAGTCCAAAACATTGTTAGATAGGTGCACTCCCAAAATTGATGAGCTAAAATTTCATCAAATATTTTACAGAAATAACACATACAATCCAAGCCTGGTTTACACTTGCATAAGTCGCTGGCAAGCTGAAAAGTTGCATTAAGGATAAAGTAAGGGGTAAAGTGGGTAAAAAAAATATGGATAAATCGGAATAACTAAACCTGAACAGAGACAGACCCTTAAAGGAAGTCTTGGGTTATTTAATGGGAAACAGCTCCATCTTCTGGTAGAAGGGCCACATTATTTTTACCTTGTTATTCATACTGGCATTTTCCATGTCTTCTGCCAATGACCTGTGTACCGCAGTCTTATTACTGTTTTCTTTGGACCCTCTTCTTGATTTGAAAAAATCTGCCATACCCTCCTGCTCTGTGGATCATCCATTAATTTCATTATTTTTTTTCAATCTGGAAAACAAAAAGCAAAACAAACAAAAGAAATTCATAAAAGGGGTCAGAATTGTTTTTTATTTGTAGGTGTTCTGTTTTCATCTTCAATGTTTTCTAGTCAATAATCAAATAAACAAGAAAACCAAAAGCAAGTCTTATTTCAGTTTTCATTTTATTTTGGTGTGCTGTGTTTGTCCACGGTACCCATGCACAGCCTGAACTACAGCATGCATGCACTTTACAGGAGCACACAGTGAAGTAAAGTACTTTTTCCTACCTGCTAAAGTTACCAGGAGCGTAACGTCTGTTATGATGATAAATACAACTGAACTGAATTGCACTGAACGTCCAGCTACTTCTGTAAAATTAGCAGAGCAACATTGATATGTTGAATCCCAGTTGTTTTTTTCTATTTATCTATTTTGCACTGCTGGAACATGAGGAAACTGCAATTTCGATATCTATGTATGTACTTCTCATACTGTGATACTGACAATCTCTGTTCTCAGAAAGATTTCTCTTGAAACATTGTCTAAGCTGGTGTCAGCTTCTAACCAGACACCTGCCTCTTTGACTCCCTACCAGCTAAACTTTAAAGATCTTTTTCCATTTCTGAGACATACAATACTGAATATTGTTAATTTATCACTAAACCTCTACTTAAAAAAACACACTGATCCAGGATTGATTCAAATTTGGTTTGCACATGCTGTCAGACAGTGTGTTCAAGAACAAAACCATATTACATAAAGATGTTCACCTCAGAACCTCATTGCTCTGTCCTTGGCCCTCTGCTCTTCTCTTTGTATTTTACTTCTTGGACAAATTATACTAAGACATTGAATTCCTTTGCACTGATACACTGATGATACCCAGCTGTATCAGATAGTGATTCCCTAATTATTAAATTAGAGGCCTGCTTCTGGATGATAAAAGTGAGATGCCATTGGCCCAGCTCAAGAGTTTGATCAAATAACAGTAACTGTATGATTTCTCAGCCAAGTTTGACGCCAAGAATCTCAGTGTTTATCCTATTCTCTCTTTTGATAAGCAATACAACACCAAAATGGCCTCAAAGATAAGCATCACAAAACTTAGGTATTCTCTGTCCTTGAGTGATGCAGAGATCCTAATGCATGCCTAGTGAACAGAATGCTGCAGCTAAAATCTTAACTAAAACAAAACAATTTGTTCATATTACACCAAATGTACCCTCTCTTCATTGGCTCCCTATCCATGTCAGATCTGACTTTAAGGTGCTTCTGATGACTTACAGAATTGTAAATGGGCACACCCATTCATACCTGTATAATATTTTTAAACCATATATCCCACCCCTTACTCTGCGCTTTCAGAATACAGTTCTCCCATCTGGCTCCTGAGAGAGAAGAAGTCGGCTGCTGGGTCTTTTCCTATCATGCCCCCTTCTTCTGAAATAACCTTCCTGTTGACATTAGACGATTATAACTCCATTGGGGCCTTTAAATCCAAACTTAAAACTTATAATTTTACCTTAACTTTCATCAAGCTGCTTATTTTTGATTACCTTATACCTGTTACCATTATCCTTCTGGTGATTTCAGCATACATTTAATGAAAACCAATGTATCTCTCTAACCTTCTGTTTGTTTGTATCCCACAAACACAGCTGTGTGCCTCTCTCTCTCTCTCTCTCTCTCCCTCTCCCTCTCCTAGTTTCTCCTCCTTGTCTTCTCTATTCACTCAGGCTACTCTGTATCGTGGGACCTTTCTCTCTCTCCTGGAAGTCAGGGCCTCTTTCGAGATGTTTTGGAACTGGTCAAGTGGCTATCTGTTTGATGACACCTGAAGTTGCTCAACGTTCTCCCGGACTGATATTCTTCATATATGTTAAAATCTACAGTCAAGCCCAAAATTATTCATACCTCTGGCAAATTTTGACTTAAAGTTACAAGAGGCATTATTGTGGCAAAAAATATTTCTCAGTTTTTATTTACATTTGAACAAAAAGTGGCATGTCCAAAACTATTCATAGCCTTGGCAAACTGTCAGTCTAGGGGAAAATCCAAAGTTCTATACCATTCCAAATAGTTCAAGCTGTTCTAAAGCATCCTGATTACCGTGTTTCATTGGGAACAGCTGTTTTAATCAACTAAATAGGTGAAACACAGCAGCTCCCTGCGGTTGCAATGATGCCTCTTGTACACCGTCTTATAATCTTCGGGGAGTTGCCTGCGTCATTTCCAATTAAGAAAAACTTGATGGTTGAAAAAAAGTAACAGTCAAAATTTGCCAGAGGAATGAATAATTTTGGGCTTGACTGTATCTATAATTTTATCATCATGATTGTCCATATTGTAATTTTACTATGGTGGCCTATTCTCTACACATGACATCTATTTCTTGTCTGTCCATCCTGGGAGAGGGATCTCTCCTCTGCTGCTCTTCCTGTTTCTTTTATGTATCCCTGTTAAAGGGTTATTTGGGAGGGGTCGTATGCTCTACAGATTGTAAAGCCCCTTGAGATTGGGTTCTCAAATTCAGATTTTTCCATGGAGTATACCTTTAAGCCAATACATACTGTTCTGAGGTGCTGCCAACATGGTTCAAACTTGCTCACGCAGTGTTTAAATGTATCCACTACATAAGGCCCTCAAAGATTCCACAGTGCTCACAGTGTGAAAAAGATCGCTGTCAGTGATAAAGCAAAATGATTAGTGTTCAAAATCTGAATTTAGTGAAAAGCTTAAACATTATGGTTTTAGTTCATCTGTGACTTTATTGATGAAGAGTTATCTTTCCTTTCAAACTCAGAGGGTTGTTTGCAGTTTAGTATGCGGTATTGTCACAGTCTGTCTTCCTGTCCTTCCTCTCCTGCCAAATTTGTGTTTTCACAGTGCTATTTTTCATTAGTCCAGCAGTCCCTGCTGTTTAAGATCCTGACACTCCCATCTGCCCTTCAATCACCACATTCCCCTCACCTGAGCCTCCCTGCCCATCTCCCTACCTGCACCTCATTCCCTCATGAGCCACTCCTTTTATGTACCGGTCCACTCCCTCAGTCCTTGACTAAAACAGGTGGACAAAGTTAAACTGCTGGGTCGAGTACCTGACAATCATGGACCGAGCATATTAATACTGTTGTTGGTAAAATGGTTCGAGGCATTGCAGTCACAAGAAAGTGTTCTGCCTATGTGTTATCAAACATGCTGGGTCAAGTTTCTCAGTCATTCATTTTGTGCAGTTTGGACTGTTGTTCAACAGTATGATCATGTGCATCTAAAACAAGTCTTGCTAAATTAAAAGTTACACAAAATAGTGCTGCTAGACTTGTTCTGTGCTCATCTATTAGAACTTGCACTAGAAAGTTGCACTCCAAGCTCTTGTGCAAGCTCTATGTGACCACAGACTTTCCTCAACCCCACATTGTTCTGCTGCACCATGAACTCAAACTCATCTGACCAAATGGTTCACTGCAGTAACAAACATAACCACAACACCATCATATTGTGGTATTGGTCATTTACAGAAAACTAAATCAATATTTTGCTTTAAAAAGAATATTCAGAGGTGTCATGGTCCTCAAACTGTTGGTTTTTGGTTTCCTGTTTTATTTTGAAATTCCTTGTCTGTCTCCTGGTTCCTTCCTGTCCTTATTAGATTCCCTCCTTAGTTAATTACACACACCTGTGTCTTGTCACTCACCTGTGTCTGATCCCCTTGTTTGCATCCCTTATTTATAGTGGTCCCTTCCCTTTGTCTCGTGTCGGGTCATTGTCCTTGTCGGTCTCCTTCAGTTGATATTTGCATTTGCATGTTTGCTGTTTGCACCGAACCCTGTTTTTGGTTTATGGCCTTTGTTCTTGAAATAAATCCTTTGTTTGTTGGAACCCACTGTCTGCATTTGGGTCCTATTCCTGCTGCCTAACGGCACACCGCACCAAGAGGCATGTATTGCCATCCAGATTGACTGAACAGTAGGTGCTATAACCCTGTGCTAGTTTTCAAAATTATTTTGTATAATTCTTTTTTTTATATCACCTACATATTGATTTTTAATTAATATTCTAATGTAAACAGTGATGAAAGGTTTTAATGTATTCTTGTATATTAATGTCATTGTATGACTGCAACTCATGTTCATGTAACCTGTAATGTATTGTATGTCAGGCGTGGCATCAGCTAATGGGGATCCACCCCCCCACAACATATTTGTGGGGGGGTGAGGCTTGGATGGGATCTGGGTTGTTCTACCACAGGGGCTTTACATCTCCTGTTTGTTGAAAACCCAATAAAAAGATTGATATAAAAAAGAGTAACTTAAAGAGACACAAGTACATTTTTTTTAATACTAAATTTGAAAAGAAAATGCCAAATGTTATGTTTTAATAGACATAAGGAAAAACAATTGGAGGAAAACGTGGCCATTGTGAGCAATGCTCTTAAAAACTTAAGCTCTTTTTTCAATAACACATCATATTGCGTAACAAGAGGGAGTTGTTGTCTACTACTCAGTACTCTGAGCGTTTGCGGTATGTTGCATTTCACCATTTGTTATCGCTGGGCATTTTTGTGTTTCGTGTAGTTGCCACAAACTCCAGCCTGTCAGTCTGCAGTTTTCCTAACAGCAAAAAGGACTTGCGCTATGTCGCGTGCCTGGGTGCGTGTTATGTTAACAGGAGAACTGTTCCACCAGATATTCAGCTCAACCAAAACGTGGACTGTGCATTTTAAGTCTCTTGCTTCCCTCTCTGTTTCACTCTCAACCCAAGGCAGATGAGCGCCCACCCAGAGTCTGGTTCTGGTTCTGCTCGAGGTTTCTGCCTGTTAAAAGGGAGTTTTACTTTTTCAAATGAATTGAATCTCCATCTAGTTCTGTAAAATCGGCAATGAAACAATGTATTAAATCTCAGTTAGTCTCTGTTCTTACAAATTTTGAGACCATCTCTCTGGAAGAATTGTCTAAGCTGGTGTGAACTTCTAAACCAGATACCAGCCAGCTAAACCTTTTTTAAAGATGTCTTTCGGGGACCCACAATGCTGAATATTGTTAATTTGTCACTTATGAATTGCATTATCCCCACAAGCTTTAAGACTGCTGTGGTTAAACCTCTACCCTTGTGCTGTCATGGGTCAAACAATAATCCGCCACAGAAGAGAACCATTCAAAGGATCTTTTTTTTCAACTTTTCCTAGTGAGCCTAACGTTAGAAAAAGTCAAACATTGCCTTTTTTCATATTTCCATGAAAGCTGTACACACCATCAGGGTACAAAGATTCTCTGTAGTTATAATATATTTTACACACATTCACAAAGACAAAAGTAAAACATTCTTGTGCATCATGTCCCCTCCACGCCCCACAATCAAGTTCAAGGACAAAATATAAAACATTTTTGACAAAACCAACATTTCTTGAAAGCATTGTTTACTGTGTGGAATGCAGTCAGAGGCGGTGTCATTGGCTACAAAGGTGCTGCAGATGACAGTACCCCAGTCTCTCTTATGAGTGCACGTTTCAGTGCCCAACAGGTCGTAGAAGGGCTGTAAAGCCAAGTTGTGCACGTGAGTAAAGTCCATGCACACAGACGTGCATACTGTCATATGTGTGCTAATTAGAGTTGATTGATTTATGTTTTTTTGTTGTCTATTACTTTATTTATTGTTAATACACATTGTGGGTGGGGTTAAAAATGTCCCTTCTGTAAAATGCACTGAAAACAACTTTCTGTTTCCATCAGATGTTCAGCTTGATGGTTTAAATGTGGACTGTGCATTGTAACTCTCTCTCCCCTCTCTCTTTCTTTCTTAACCAGTTGAGGCAGATGAGCGCCCACCTAGAGCCTGGTTCTGCTCGAGGTTTCTACCTGTTAAAAGGGAGTGTTTTCTGAGATGAAGAATACGGTCTAGACCAGCTCTATGAAAAGGTGCAGCGATAACGTCTATGATGGTTCTATATAAATAAAACTGAACTGAATTGCATTGAACGTCCAGCTACTTCTGTAAAATCAGCAGAGCAACATTGATATGTTGAATCTCAGTTAGTCTCTGTTCTTAGAAACGTTTCTCTCGAAACATTGTCTAAGCTGGTGTTAGCTTCTAAACCAGACACCTGCCTCTTTGACTCCCTACCAGCTAAACTTTAAAGATCTCTGTCCATTTCTGGGACATACAATACTGAATATTGTGAATTTGTCACTTATGACTGGCACTGTCCCCACTAGCTTTAAGACTGCTGTGGTTAAACCTCTACTTAAGAAACCACATGTTGATCCAGGGTCTCTAAATCATCATCAGCCTGCCATTCCTATAGAGTTGTGTCCCAGAAACCTTCAGGCCACATATTTAACCGTAATCTTTTTTAACATTTTCAATCGGCTTTCAGGGCCTGTCACTCCACTGAAACTTAGTCATGAATTTGGAGTACAGCTCGGTGCTTCTATTCCTGGATGTCAGTGTGGCTTTTGATGATAGCCATAGAGTACTTTATACTCCCATAATATAAAGTAAAGCCTTCTCCTTCTTACATGTGCATCACATATTTTGAGTTGATTTCTTTTTACTTGACAGCAAATGATTACATTGTGTTAGATCATGCGAATACCATACCAAAGCTTCCTCAAATCATATTCCCACATCAGATGACCTTGCTTTCCTCTTTTGTAAAACGTCCCCTAAATTGTAGAAATGTGGCTGTGGCCTCTCCTCTCTCTTCCTTATGTACATGTTGTCCTTGTCTCTCTCCCTCTGTGTGGACCTGTTCCTTGTCTCCTACCTGCCTAATAATTTGCTCTTCCTGAGGTTTATTTGATTTGTCCCTGTTAAAGGGTTTTTGGGGGAAGTTTGTCCTTATCCTTATCTCTAATCGAGGGTGTAAGTGCCGGGCTACACTGCCGACCTGAGCGAGGCGTGACGACTACCTGGCTGAACTGCTGTGTCGCAGTCCTATCTTTCTACACTGAATTTACCTTTGATAATGGCCATCAATAATTGTTTCATTTCATGATACATTACATTTATATTAAGTTTAGACAGAAAAGACGCTTGTTTTTTCCCCCCGATATTTTTCACATATTTTATATATTCTAAAGATATCAATATTGAAACTGAAATGTGTACTGTTGCTGATTTGATGTCAATATGACTTTCAGCAGATCATTTTGTATATTTTTGAGAACCTGCGCGTCACATGGAACAAACAAACGAGACTCCAAATCTCTAAATGAGCAGTGCTGAAACCATGTGTCTCATGTGGGCTGTGTGGCTACTCTAACCTGTTAACATGGGCGCTAAAATGAAAAGCAAGAGGTTCCGCAATGTGCACACACTGCTCAGGGTGATGGTGAGGTAAGGCTAGAGGGTGTCGTATCCTGTACAGATTGTATGACTGGTCAGGGTACAGCTGTCCTGACAAGGCAAGGCTGTCTCCGTCTCCATGGGACCATGGTTGTTGGAGATAGACAGCGCTATGCCCAAGACTCCACATATATACTGTCTCCTCTTTGTCTCCTTTGAAGCATGCAATGACGGTGACCTGGACATACTTAACATACAACATGACTAGTTAGCTTAGGTAATCATAATTGATAGTTTAGAATCCAACACCCAATAGAATCTTCAGCTGGGTGAGGAATTAAAGTGCACTTTGGACACGTAGTGAATCTCTGTGTCTGGTAAGACGTTAAAAGCTCCTCGCCGGGAAGTAACCTTCCGAATAAATCAAGCTTCAATAAATGCTTCTACACAAGGTCTCCTAAAACTTCCAGATTTCCATCACAAATTGGCGATTAGGAATCCAAAAGAACAACTGGTATGTGACATGTTTCTTTATTTTGCCTTACCATGTCTGGCTACTGAGGGTGCCCATCACATTACCTTCTTCTCTGAGCTGCTCGCATAGATTCTAGGCTAATGGTTCTATATGTGACACCGTACACTGATATGCCATGGAATTTTGTACCTTAAAAATATTTTACAAATCTGAAGAACACATTTTAAATGTTGTAAAATGTTTTATTAACAAATACTATTTTAAAAACAACTAAACACCTCAATAGAAGTCTAGATTTGAAATTTAAATTAAGGCAAACTAAATAACTACTAGCGGAAGCCTGTGTTCACTACTTTGATTCCATGGCAATGGACTAAACTTTACTGTGATCTGAACCCAACCTACCAACCCTGTCTTTGGTACTCTGAATGGCTAATTCAGGAGATATTTTGTTTTATTCTATCCTTGTTTCTTGACATTTTATTGGTTGTATGCCATCATTGTTTTAGTGTTAAATTTCAAATACAACATTGTCCTTGGCACACTTGTTTGAAATACACCCTCTGTATGAAGGGTGCTATATAAATAAAGGTTATTGTTGTTGTTATTATTATTATTATTAATAATATACTACATTAATCCTAAATAGATTCAGTATTATGGCAATGACAATTACAATTAGGAACACGAGAGAAACACACCTACTGTTATAATGATATATATATATATAAATATATTTATTATGTCATATATTTTACGCAAGGCACGATATATTTTTCTCTCTCTCTCTCTCTCTCTCTCTCTCTCTCTCTCTCTCTCTCTCTCTCTCTCTCTCT
>JAVQJL010087155.1:0-52127 GCA_036024295.1 Nannoperca obscura
CCCCCCCCCCCCCCCCCCCCCCCCACCCCCCCCCCCCCCCCCCCCCCCCCCCCCCCCCCCCCCCCCCCCCCCCCCGCCCCCCCCCCCCCCCCCCCCCCCCCCCCCCCCCCCCCCCCCCCCTTGACAAACTCCAGAGTCATTAAGTATTAAGTGAACTGCTATTGCATTCCACAGCAGACAAAGCACAATTCTGGCTAAGCTGTGTGGGCTTTATGCTCATAAATAAGGCAGGCACCTCTGATTGTGGGGTAAATGTATAATTCATGCACTGCCCCTCCTGCTCCTCCTCTTTTTCTTCTCACTTTCTGCCAAGCTATTCCTTTTCAGCTCTTTGTTGTCTGCACCCTCAACTGCATTTTAATTAATAATTAAAGTGATGCTCAGAGGATGTCTGTGACACCACCTGCTGGGTTGCTCACCATCTCCGAGCCTGGTTTGAGAAACAAAATGGAAAGTCTTGAACCGTATACATTTCAGTTCATCACACCAAAGTTGGAATACTACAGTGTTTTAGTTGGTTGTAAATATGAAGGAATTATGACACTGGCAATGTTCACAGCATGCATCCCTCTCAGGGCTGTAAAACACTTTGAAATTTACAAAATGTGTCAAAGAGTAATATGAAGAAGCCTGTGTCTGGATGAATTAGCATAGTTATCATATCTGTATCTTGTTTTACTTGTAATTAGGAAATGTTGTTGATGGGTTACTATAATAGTACAAATAGTGCCAGTTGCTGACAGCCTTGTATCTTGTTCAATTTTCAGTTGTCAAAACCACACTGACAAATCTTTGATTTCGCATGTGCTGCAGGATGTCTCTACAGACAGTTTGGACTTCCTCAAACCAGCTATGACAGAAGTGATAAACAGATTCAGGGATCTGAACCTAATGCAGATTTTCCATACAGTTTGGATACCTGCACATTTAGGGAGACATGAGGAGATCAGACAACCACCAATTTGCTCCACACACATACAGTAGACAACCTGTCACCCACACAAATATCATGTACCCCCCAAGGCTTCAGCAGTGAGAGCAAATGAAGCACGGGAGCACCAACACGCTGTCATTTTTGTCTTCTCCTAGCTCTCAATACAGCAAGCCTCCTCTGACACTGTGAGCTATGTGGGTTTCCTGTTAGTTTGCGGAGGCTTATGTAATTGCAGAATTGAAACCCCCACAGAAACCACTGCAGTATAATATTATCTGTGAAATATCAGACGTAAACTTTGTATAAATATTAAGATGCACGTACACACAGCTTTTTCAGTTCATTTGAGTTGCAAAGGAAATCTCAACATTGACTGGGAAAAATTCCAAAACTGCTCCAGTACAATTCCTAAATTAAACTTTCACCCATCTGTCGTTCCTGATAAGTCTGGCATTTCAATAAGCAACCTTCTGCTCTTTGGAAAACCACATCTCATATTTATCAGCACCCATGTGAGCTAGCTGCGTATAGAGTTGCAGACTCAACATCTCAAGTCAGCAGGCTCTTAATCTATTTGATCTACCTGATCCACCCTACTGTCTGCTCAAAACTCATGTGCAGATTTACGGCAGTGCAGAAATTAAATACATGATATCTCTTGGCCTTAACACACTATAAGGTCGTGTAAGGTTGAGGAAATAGTGTGTCTAGACTTTATAACGGCTCAGGCCGGGGATATCTTGTTACTGATTTACGCGTATATTTCTACAGGTCTTGCATGAAACTGAATGTCAGAGACGTATTGGAAAGCCTCGCTAGCGTATGGTTTTACACTAATTTAGATCACAGCTCCAGCATTTGATGATATATGTATCAACCTGGTTAACCCGTAATCTTAGTCTCAGAAGGCAGCCTGAAATAGGGTCTGTGTGTCAGAATGAAAATAGAGGAAGAAACAGAAAAATCACCAAGAGTAACGGTCCTCATTGTGGGGGATCTGAGGTTAAGTAAGTGAAAATAATGTTTACATGTCAAAGTTTTTCATCCATCTTATTATTATCAAAGGGTTTAGGTCTGCCTAAACGCTCAACACAAGTGTGGTCATTGACATATTTGTCTATTCTGTTTAAACAACTGCTTTGTGCTAGTAAAGGCTAGCTGTAATATTAGCCTTTATTTTGGGCACGCAGTGCTCTCTGCATAGACAATGTTAGGTAACTCTGAGCACTTCAAAAGAGTAAGAAACTCCCACCCATCATCGGTACAAAAGATCGTTGCCTGGTTTGAAAAACATTATGTCCTTTGATAAAATGTCAAAAACTCAGATCCAAGTTGCAAAATATCTCTTCAATACCTATTCTTTTTTGGGGGCATATTCAATAAATGTCTCTTTGTACTTGTGCTATTGTCTTACAGCAGACACAAAACATGTGTTGGTGACATCACCTATATTGTGTGTTTGGCTATAGGCTAGGAAAACACACCACAAACAAAGGTCATGGAATAAAGTTGGAGGCTACAGAAACATGGCCTTATAACATTGCTGGCAAGTGAAAGTGCATTGGCCGTGTTGGCAAAAGATATATGACATGATTAAAAGCCCATTCTTTGTCTGCACTGCAACGGGAGCCTGGTGTTTTCAAATGTATCTACTTTGGAGAGAATTTTGGAAAACATCAATTGACATCAATGATCAGGCTGGCTTAGTGCAGATGGAAGGCCAAAACCGAGAGAAAAGATGAGTTTTAGAATTTATCTGGATTAGAGCGGACGTGTTCTGAGAGTGAGACAGAACGAAAGGCAGATAAGAACTGAGAAGTCGAAGGGAGACGACAGCCAAATAAAAGTGAAATAGAGTGAGAAGTCAGTGAATACGTGGAGTAAGTGCCTGTTTCAATAGAGGAGAGAGCAGGGCCCGGCGACTTTCTCCTGGATGGGTCGATAGATACGAGCAGAGAGCTGAGAGCTGCTGGAATAATTGAGTCCGGTCATCCGGAGTGTGAAAAGCGCCAGGGCAGCAGAAAACAGCCATAACTCAATGAGACTGAAGGTTAGATTTACAGTGTATATGATCAACAACAGAGACTCCTCCACATCAGAGTCTCCCAGAGAAACGGAAAGCTGCTGCTCCATCCCAAGGGGCAGCAAAGGCACCTTGTAAATATCTGTTGGCACCACTGGAGCTTTGCACTGACCGCCAGTGCTGGGATTGATACGTTCAGTTCCCAGATGTCATCTCTAAGCTATTTTGGATAACATATCGAGGAAGTCCGTACTTTAGCTGAATGTGTAAATGCAGGGAAAGCACAGGTACCCATGTGTATTGGTGCATAATTTGGGGAAAATGGTAAAATTATGGCCCATCTTTTGTTTTGTACACACTGTGTATTGTTAAGCCTGGGGCAATCTCGACTGGTAGCACTTCATGCTTCATTAACTAAAACACAACACTTGACATTTTATGAATGCACTTTTTTCATAGTTTGTTATTCTTGTTACTCACTCAGGCCAGTAAGCATTCTTACGATGGGTGGAGATAACCGTGCTCCTATAACAGAGAAAGGCAGCAACCACCCACTCCCCTTTCCCTCTCCTCCCCCGTCTCTCCCCCTCTTCACTCCCTCCACCACCTCCCTGCCTCGCCCCAGCCATGACAAAGTGAAGATGGGATGTGGCATTGGCTGCCATTCAGCCTGACTCTCTCATCGGCCCCACAGAATGCTTTTCAGGGTCCCCTAGAGTAACAACTGCTGCGTTTTATTACAGCGTGAAATGGGGAGTGAAAGACCGCTATGGATGTTCCTACTTAACCATGCAGAATGTGTCACTATTGGGTAGGAAGATAAGGGGACAAAGGGGAAAACAACCGCTCAAATGCTTTTGTTGAGACTAACAGCTCAAGTCCATAGAAACAACTCTTGTTTACATCTCAGAGTAAAACCATTTGGGTCTCTTTAGGTGAAATTTGTGATATGTTAAGATCACAAAGGATAATTACATGCATTCCTTGTGCATTCAAACAGATGGGAGATGTGTAGCCAGCTGGAGGGATTTGCTTGAGGGAGACACAGACATTGGCACCCAAAACGAGCAGATACACTATGTCCAGCTCAATTATGTCCTCTACTCCACTTCCATGCAGTGTTTTCCCAGATTAGATCTCAGAAGTCAACAGTGCAAGATGTGCAAATGTTTGAGGGCTCCAAGCCTCTAGTGGGCTCACTAATATTAACATGCAAAAGCCAATGCAACAGTTTTTTATAAATGGTAAAATGTAAAAGCCGAAGTACATGTCTCAGGAGGATGAGGGTGTTTATCTGCATGTGATCGGGAGGGGCTGCCCCCCCCCCCATCCTCCCAAAAGAAAAAAGAAAATTGCACAAGAGCTTATAGAAAATATGTTATGGCAATCTCCCAGGCATGCTTTTGGCAGCATCAGTGCTATGGTTTAGATTGAGCACCAAACTGTGTAAATAGGAATCAGGCACTTGATTGATGAGAGCACCTTTTGTAATTATATACAGCCGTCCTATTTGCTTTGGCAAAGACATCTGTCGCCGGTCCTCCTCTTCCCTACTTAAATGTCAGGTTGTGGGTGTGGCTGTGGAGAAACGCTGACAGATTGTCAGTTTTCAGCACACCTGCAGGGAGCTCTCCCTGCCTCGATACAAATGCTTATGTTTTTTAAGAGTGCAGATATATCCGCTCATTCAGCAAAAATAATTGTCCTGATCAAAATGTTTAAAATTCAGCTTCCTGCTAGAATTCAGCAGTTTTTGTTAGTTAGGAACTTTTCCCCGAAGAGTTAAAAAAAAAAAAAAAAAAACTGGGACTGGGAGGGTGAGACAACACTAAACACACAGCCAGCATTCTGATCTGTGTTGCAATATTCTTGGTACGCAATGTGCTGTGTTAATTCATGCTGCTTGGCACGCAAGCTCGAGCATCTCGAGGTAACGATGTCTCTATTTTCACTTGTATAGTTGTGATTGTGGCGAACCAGAAAAGGATTCATCCTCAAGAAAAGCCAATGGAATGCATTCAGTCCATACACACAAGATCTTTCAATGAGTAAAATGAGCTTGATCCCCTGGCTTATGTGTGTATGTTCAATGATTTGTAGAAGGGATTTGGGGGCTTTAACATGTGCGTCTACTGGCAGAATGTCCTTTAGACACCGGTGCAGCACACAGTTATTGCCTCAACACCCCATTGTTCCAGTGCGGTGCTTGTGCGAGGCTGGGATGCTGAGGTTGCTGCTACTGCCCGTCTTCGCCGCAGGCTGTATTCTCAGAGGACACAATTGAGAACAGAATTAATGACATAAGGTCACCACATTATTAATAGCAGATGATGATAAAACTGCCCAGACTCTCAGGCCGTTGAGGCATAACTTGGACAGTGCAATTGAGCTCGTATGTCATCTTAAATCTCTGAGGTGTTGCAGTGGTTTCACCTGATCAGCTCTGTAGGAACCACATTAGTTTCTTTTGGAGCTCTCAGCTGTCATAACTATGTGTTTTCCCTCCAAGGTGTCCAATTTTCCCTCTGGTACTTTATATTTTATATCATCGCTGGGCTGATATCTATATTGCTGTGAAGTAATTAAGAAAATACCTTCCCCTCCCAACCTCCCCCCCATCCTCTGGAAATGGCTGTTTAACACACACAATGCACTGTCCACACAGGGCTCCTCCGTGTCCCGAGACGAGGCTGGGCAAAGCAGAGCGCAGAAGCTGAGAGTGTAATTGAGCGCTGGCAGGCGTGTGCATGGTCCTGATTGCAGCATGTTCCTCCAGAAGCAAGGTTTATGTTTCATCATGCGCCCGTCCACCGCACTCCATAAAAAGCAAATAAACTTTTCACTGGCAATGGCATAAGAATGACAGAGTTGGCTAATGAGCGATTTAAAGTCATAAATAAAACCCTGGCCCCCGGAATGAGATGTGAAATTTCTTACATCAACTTTGTGTTAAATACAGTCTTTACAGTAGGTGCCCTCATTCTGTAATGTACCTTACGTAACGCTGCATATTGTTCAGATCTTTTTTCAGGAGTCTCTTATTTTGGCCAAAAGTGGACCTCCACTGGTGGCAGATCTCCATATCTGCGCTATCATAACTCGCTCTCCCACTGACCAACATATTGGATTGTCCCAGATGAAGAATGTAGGCGAATGTGTTGAAAATATACTGCTGTGCCTTGTCTTGGAGCTGTAGCTGGTGCAGGAGCCTAAATTAAATGGAGTTGAATGAGTGACTTTGGCAGGTCTCTGGTTGGTGTGGTTTGGGCTGCTCCCAGTGCAGCACAGAAGCGGCCTGGCAGTGGTTTGACTGTTTGACTGAGCTTGCTCTTTTCTTTCACACCAGCTCTCAGTGGCCAGCATTGGGACCACGTAAAACCGTAGCTTTTCTCAGACCCATCTGAACACGTTCCCTTTCCCGTGGCAGCATCTGCCTGATCATGTTGGACATGCATGGGCTTTTGTGTTATATTACATTTGCTTTTATTGACTTTATTTCATTCAGGGTGAGTTGTAGTACTTGATGAGCAAGAGGAGTTTGACTGGATTGGTAAACTTTTCATTTAAAATGTTATCATCCCATTATGTTTGGCAAAATGACTTCAAACTGCACTCACGCTGAGGTTTTTTTTCTCTTATCCCCCGCCTATGCCAAACATTCAGTAAATTTGTTCCACGTGTCAAAAAGGGAATCCCAAGAACATTAAACCAAGTGTATCATCTATTAAGCGCTCTCTGTGCAGCGGGGTAAAGAGAACGCAGTTTGGTGCCAGTGCCGGAGTGCGTCAGGCCCAGACATGAGCAAGAGAAGTGGCAGGATGAGGGTGTAGGCGTAGACCGTATGGGAGGCTAGTAGTGTTAAGGCATCAAGAAGGAATTTGTCAGGGCACACCCAAATCCAAGCATCGGTAGATTTCTAGAGACAGCGCAAAGGTGTACCTGTCGACTGATAACGGACAATCCTTTTCCCCCATGTTTGCTATTGTAGAAGATTGTTTATGTCCTTTGGTGGTATGCCGGGCATCTGTAACAAAAGGAGGTGTGACTGGTTGAGAACGTGCAGGGGAAGTGACTGAGTGAGGTGCCTGTCAGGCAGCCAACCATCTCCACAGCAATGGCTCTTTGATGTGGCTGGCTCTTTGAAGAACTGACACCCTTCTCTTTTTCACAGTGCCTGGAGCCCTGCAAGGAATCCTGGGACCTGAAGGAAAACCAGTGCCAGGATTTATGCGAGGTATGTCACTGCCACAAATACCGTGGTTGCCTCAGACTCAAGTGTTTGAGCTTTTCATACTTTGTGGGAAAATTCAATGAGGGGAAAGTTTGAGAGGAGCGTGAAGTAACTCTTTCACTGTAACGAGGCTCTCTGTGAGGCTGAATCAAAGCTGTTTAATGTCCTCACCGCTCCACTGAGTCATAAGCTGAAATGTAAACAGAACAATCCCTGTTAGCTCACAGAGCTGCCTGTTTGCAACCAGGCAGGTTGGTCTTAAAAGGTATTCTGACATTTCTCTTCTCTCCTCTTCCTCCTCCGCATCCTCCCCCTACTCCTCAGCCCCTCTTTCCCAAGAAGCACTACGAGTGTCTTACGAGCTGTGAGTTCCTAAAGTCAGTAGAGGGGGTGAAGCAAGGCGACTGTCCTGCCCCAGAGAAGGCCAGCGGCTTTGCAGCAGCCTGCGTGGAGAGCTGTGAGGAGGATGGAGAGTGTTCAGCAGTGAAAAAGTGCTGCTCCAACGGCTGCGGCCACACCTGCCAGCTGCCTAAGAATCTCTACAAAGGTAAAAGTAAAAGCTAAACTTGCATCACATTATATTAGAATAAATGTATTTTTCTGCAACAGATTGCTTTTCAAAGTTATAATACTATAAGATTTCAGTCCTGGTTGATTTGGCGACATGTGTGGTCACTGATGGCACAAGGGTGGTTTAATGAAGGTACAGCAATTGTCAAAAATACAACTGAAAAGCAACTGAGGTATCTGTGCATTTACTGTACTGAAATAAATGTAGTGTGTGTGTGTGTGTGTGTGTGTGTGTGTATATCCTATCCTACTCAATAAATTACGTTTCATATGTGTTAATAGTCCAATACAAACATGTTTTTTAATGTGTTACAGTTTTCATAATTTTCATAAATAGTGTTAGTGAACCAATTAATTCCTCTCTGTCAAACATTGATTTGAAATCTCAACAACACAAATTGCAGATTACCATACAAAACGCCAACAGAATCATACATCTTTATTTCATGTCTTTGTATTGTACTTCGCCCACACATCGCTCATGCTGGTTCTGTTGTAAATTGGAATGTATCTTCAGTCTCAAATTTGCTGGATAAGCTTGAGGGTTTCACAGACACAGATGTACCCAAGAATCTTTGATACAGTAAAACAGTTTAATGGCGATGCCCAAGGCAGCCTGATGTTCTGAGGGTGCTGAGCTGTTATGTGAGAGGACCGAGAGCCTCTGAACTCGGAGATGGGAGCTGGAACTACATTATATACACTATAAGCACACAATTGCCAGCAGCCTGAGGCCATAACAAAGTTGGGGAGATGTTGAAGTGAAAGCAGTGGAAGATGAGTCTAAATCAAGCTTTGAGCTGTGATAAACTGTAGCCGTGCATGCTTTGAATCACACTGCAGTAAGTGTAAGCATGTTTTACTGTGCATACTGTATTTAGTTGACAGGGGCAAGAGCATGTGATTTTGGGCTTGTGCACACAGAAGAGCATGCTAGTATTTGGATTTGGAAAACTCAAGACTTCATGGTGGATGTCATGCTCAAAAGGTGAACAGTTAATCGGGGGAAAGATGAAAGCAGGCGTAACCTTGAAAATGTCAATACAGTGACCCATTCAATGAGAACCATTCACCGCACTGGGAGACCTTCAAATCAAGCAGCCTGCCCGCTGATTTAGTCCAAACACTGAGCTCATGACGGGTCGCCGTCAGCACCACATTTACACTGAATTACACTGAGCATTTTGGTGAAAGTCCGGATGGAATTCCTGTCTCGGCCCTCAGTGTTAAAGGTCTAATTAGCTGCTCATGGTTTGAAGAGCATAATTGTTTCTGTGTGTGCACAAATGTGTATGTAGTCTTTGCTATGATGAGCCATGATGCTGGAAGCCATTAACAAGCACAAGCAGGGAGAAATTGAGCGATTCCCCCACTGAGATCACTCTCAGATGTGCGTGTGTGTGTGTGTGTGTGTGTGTGTGTGTTCAGGTTAGGGTCCCCAGCCCGTGTGTATGTCCCTGATAGCAGAAAAACTTCAGTGTTCAGGATCTCTGAGACATTGGACCCCCACTGGGCTTTTGATATGTAACAAAGCCTCTTTTTTTTTTTTTTTTTACATCAATAGAGCCTCATGCTGTTATCATCCGCTGCTCTGTAATGCCATCTCAAAGATAGGTTGGCAAAGATAGGTTCGCAGAGGTCTGCCTCAGATAAAATATGCTCTGCACGTATGGAAATCTTGGGGTTTATTAGGCTCTTCTTTTTTTTTTTTTAAATATGTTTCTCTCTTGTTCTCTCATATTCTCCATTCCTTGGAAGATATTGAAGCAAATGTGATGCAACCCAACTTGTTATGCGTGTTGTCTGATCAAAAGCAGTGCTCAGTTCTTCACTGTGAGAGAAACTGGGAAAGGAGCTCGGGGGTGGTAAAAACAAAGAATACGTGAACACTGTAGATGTCAGAATGAAATTAAATTCAGCGAGTTATCCTCACACTGTCACAACAAGTCAATCAGTTAATCGGTCCTTTAGCCGTCCTCAGTTTATAGTAAGACCTTGTGCTACGAGCAGCATTTGTTGTGTTTTGCGCAACCCCTGGAATTAGAGCAGTCATTATGACAGTATGTGCGTGACTATTGAGAATTATATTCCTGGAGTGTAATTGTTGGCATGATTAAGACATGAATGGACGCCGTACTCTTGATCGTGCTTCAGCAGCAGTTACATCATGGTTTGGAGTAAGCCCGTGGCCATTGAAAAATGAATGCTGTATGATTCTTGGACCAAACCTGACCCGAAAGTTATCTTTGGAAAGAGCAAGCTAAGAGAAAGTGTATTCGTTGCCCTCCTACATATTGTGGAAGAGAGAGGTTGTGTGTGTGAGTGCGCGTGTGTGGCTGTATTTTTGTGTGGTTTGTGCTACGCAGAAGTACTAGTGTGACTTTGTGGGAGGATGAGCTAAGACAGAGGGAGAATAGGAATGCTGTGGTTACCTTGGTGTTCATTATTGCACAGGAAATGTGACACATTTGTTCACAGACGCACACACACACTCGACTGTGGAGCTGTGAAACCACAGCACAATGACCCCCAGCTGTTAGTATGCAGAAAGCTGTTATCAGTGGGACAAAACAAAGTAATGACTCCATATGCACGTGGCTCAAGGACCCTCCTCCATCTTCCAGGATTTTATATGCATCAATCAATCACTTTTACATGTCCTGTATGAAGACTGAATAGAGATATAAGTAGACCAAGCGCACTGCATACAAAACACATTCTTGATTATGTTATTTACCGACACAAAGCGCAGTAGCCTTGAGCGATTGTTGATGCTGTTTATAAATGCGAAGCAATGGTGGGCCGCTCAGCAGCGACAGAGGTCCAGCATAATGGTCTGAAGTGCAAGGTGATTTATTGAGATTGGGATGTCTTCAGCCTTCTCCTGTACTTCCAAACTTGCTTTTCCAATCTCCATCTCATTATCACTGTGCCCAACGCTCAATCAACAACTCACTACGTCTCCACTGCAATAAATTCACTCGATAGAGAGAGAGAGAGTCAGTCTGACTTGGCTGAGCGTTTGGCCCAGTCCCGCACTTAATAAATCTCCGATTTATTGCACATGGCCACGTCGGCTTCTTCTTAAAGGCTGAATGTCTGAAAGTCCAAGGATGCACGCGAACTTTGCATACATGTGTGTATGATTGCACTGGTGTATTTTCTGTCTTCAAGAGCGAGCGAGAGAGAGATGTCACGCGAGCCATCTCAGATTCCTAGATGCAAACTATGTGTATCATTACTAAGGAGCGCAGCTACTAAAACACATCCCCCTGGCCAGGAAATATCACAATCTGTCACAGTAGAAAGATGATGCTGTTGACCCGCAGCATGTATTAAATCTATTGCGGTGAGGTCATGTCTCATTTTCAAATCTGTATCTGTCCAACTCCGATGGTGTCATTTATCTTTCCACCCAAGAAAGGAAAACAACAAATTTCATGTTGAAGTTCACATACACACAACGGTTCCACATAGCGCTGATATCGAGTCCTGTCACTGTATTTTTTCTTGTACTTTTAGGAGTCCCTCTGAAGCCGAGGAAGGAGCTGGTGTTCTTGGAGCAGCCGTCAGGCCAGCTGGAGATCCGCTGGTCCTCCAAGTTCAACATTTCCGTGGAGCCCGTGCTCTATGTGGTGCAGCGCCGCTGGAATTATGGCATCCACCCCAGCGAGGACGAGGCCACCGAATGGGAGACTGTGGTGCAGGTAGGGATATAAATTACTGAAAAGAAATGGTTTTTCATCAAATGTTATGTGTGCAATTCTTTTGATCAGACATTTAGGATTTGTATCACATGTCCCAGCGTGCCTCGTGCCACAGCTGTGAAAGTGCTGCACTGCGCTGACGGACTGCTGCACACGGCTGCGCATTCCTCACAGTCACGGTGTCTTTGAAAGTTTGGTAAAGAGAAACACACAGATGACTGATGTGGCAGCAAACTCACACGGGGATGTGACCCTGCGTGAACCCTGACCCCTGTGGTTTGCTCTCCCCCCATCTGTCCCTCAGACTGCAGAGGAGCGCGTCCAACTGGCTGACATCAGAGCCAGCAGATGGTACCAGTTCAGAGTTGCAGCAGTCAATGTCCACGGGACCCGCGGCTTCACTGCGCCCAGCAAACACTTCCGCTCCTCCAGAGGTCTGTGTGTGTGTGTACTTATGCGCGTGTGTGGCCTTGCTTTGTGACTAAGTTCCTGTTTGACACCCACTGCCCTCCATTTGTTATGGTTGAGACCTTGGAACAGGTGGACCCTTTGGTAAAGAGTTTTAAGACCTGATCTGACTTCTTATCTGACCCTACAGAGCAAGTGTATGCAAATGGTGAATAACCCTTTTCATGTCAGCCAAGCTTTCTCTATCACTGACTCAAGGGAATTGTGTATTTTGTTGTAAAGGGAAACAAAGTCTTCACCTGGACTTTGCACCTTGCATCTCTTTAGAAGACTAAAATACATTTTTGTGATTATTTCAGTCTTAAACCCATAACAGACATTTATCACGTTGGACTGACGGTGTTTGCACTGGTTAGATGCGTTTTATTTAAAACTGTATTCAGGGATTAAACTTTTTGAATAATTTCGTTTACCTTGTTAACCTGAATTGTAAATAAGTGTTTCCCCTCCTCGGTTTCCACACATTAATCCGGTGAGCTAAGTGGAAAAGAGTAATTCATGCCGATGACTAGAATGCGAGTAATGAGGAGGGACTGGGTGCGCAGAACTTTTATTTTCTTGGTTGCAACCAGATCTTCATTTATGTCTTCAAAAGAGGGGTTTCCCCCTCTTTACAGTCAAATAAAATGTAATGTGTCTGAATTAGTCAGGATATTGCAGGTTTCAAATGAATGCAAGTGTTGTCTTGCTTCCAGAGGGAGTGACGTAACACAAGGCATGCTTCAGATCTTTGCCACAGATTAGTGAACAAGCTCTGATGGCATCTTGTGTTGCTGCCGGACTCCTTAGCCCCGCACATTCAACGTTGAATGACACTGAATCATAGTGTTGTGCTGCAGATGGCATTGGTTAAAGCAATGGTGTTGTGCAGTTCCCAGGGATTACAGGTTTGTGAATATAATAGTGTGTCTAGATTGAATCTGATCCAGATCAGATACAGTGTTTGTTGGACATGTAGAGACAGAGTCATGTGCCCTCCAGTTCAGCTTTACTCAGCCCTGAGTTCAGTGTCTACATAATGCATACATGTAAAATAGTTTAATTTTTTCCTCTTTCACAGTGCACCACATTACAAAACACATTTATTCCTTGACATATATGAAGTTGTTTAGTAGTGGAACACTGGCAGATGTCCAAAGTGCTTTCCATCTTCTGCCAAATACTGAAATCCTGTGCCAAATACAAAAAGTATTGGTGTGTTTAGTGCTGTGTTTGTGTTCTGACCTGTCCTGTCAATCCTTCGTCATACGTTTAGTCCCCAGAGCGTTCTGGTTGACTGTCAGACTGAGCCACACACCAGGTGGGAAAATGATTCTGCTGCAGGGATGGAAACCGATCTCCAATCAGGCCAATCAGTGCCAGAACGGTGATAGATTGATGGGAGCTGTCATGGATTTGATGAGTTCCTGGCCCTTCTGTCATGCCATTGTTATTTATATAGCAAGGCCATATCATCTGATTGCAATTTTGCACTACTATACTTTGTTAGGGCAATTTGTAAGAACTGACTGCTTATTTATCTTGCACAGCTAACATCAGCTGGTATGGAGAACTGATGTGTCCAATTGTGTTTTTGGACTGGGTTAAATGTGTTTCAGGTGGGAGAGAACAGGAGAGAGGAGAGCCAACAGGGCTGTGGCGTGAATCATTTTCTCATTATAGGGCTATTCCCTCTGGTCTGCCATCTGGCATGTGGTCCTGCCTCTCCTCCTGCACCAGGCTGACATCAGCAGCCAGCAGCAGGCTGGGTCACAGCACATACGAATGGGTTCAGAACCAGCTTAACTCTGGACACACACACACACACGCACACACACACAGTACAGGAATGTTGAGCGTGTAGCTAAAGTGAGCAGCATGTGTTTGTTAACCCCCTGACCTGCGCTCTCGGTCCTGCTGAACGCTGTCATAGATGTGACATGACACCTGTCATAACATCTTGTGGCAGATTGTCAGAGGAGGACTAATTACTTTACACAGTGTCATACTGGCTCCCCTCCTCAACTGCAATGCCAACCCTCAAGTGGTGAAAGGTGTTTTGGCCTGTAATACATTCAACCTGAAATTATACCTGCAAGAAAACGGCCTTGGCTCAAGATTTGTCACATACAAGAAGCAGAGGCCCTCTTCTTGTCGTTCTCTCTAAATGTTTACAGATGTACTCTGTTACCGCTGACTGTGTTGTTTCTTGTTGTTGCTATGTCTTCAGATCCTTCCGCCCCTCCCAGCCCAACCAGTCTGCGCGTCACCAACGTGACTCTGGGTGACGAAGGCCTGGTGACAGCTCGTCTCAACTGGACCCTGCCAGAGGAGCCTGATATCCCCATACATCACTACAAAGTGTTCTGGAGCTGGACCGTGCCCACCAAGTCCATGGTGCCATCCAAGAAGAAAAGGAGAAAGACCACCAACGGGGTAATCTTCTCAACCTGTCTTAGTGATGTGTTCTCTCTCTTTCTCCCCTTTTTCCTCTCTCTAAGACTACTTGTCCAGGATTATCTCAGCATCATCTCCTCTGGCCTCGACACAGGCAGCCATGTAGGCAGTGGAAAAAAAGGATAAACATGGAATCGGGGTTGCATTTATTTATATATACTTGTAATCTATCAATCACACACGGATTGATACAATGTGTTCTTCATTGTTTTTATTCCTTATACTGATGAAAGACCCCTTAAATGCACTGTTAAGCGCTGAAAGAAAACACATTAACTGTGATAAATAGCCCTATTTATAGTTGTGATTTCAATGTCTGTGTTTCTTAAAGGGAAACTACACCGCCTGTCATGTGGCTGTCCACTCAGTGTTGATGGTATATTGAGTCACTTGAAGAAAGTGAAGAAAGTCAGTGAGTGCTATGTTGACCGAAAAAAGCTGAGCAGTACCTACATTTACCAGGATGCATTTCGCGCTAGCATCTAACCCCTCCGAGCGAGATAGCTGCTGCTAATTAAAGTTACACAGTGTTGCCAAGCCAACGAATTCCTGCAGTTTGACCATTTATTTTTCACACATAACTATAACTTTACTGTTAGAAAATGTCTATTAGATGTAACCGCAACACACACACACCAGCAAAGAGCCAAACGGGTTTCTGTATAACAACAAAGCTACCGTTAGCTGAGCTAGCGCTGCAGTTATGTAGTTGGCTTCAAAACAGGCTTAACCAGCCTGTGAGACCAGCCTAGCATAGACTATAGCCATTACTTTGTTGACCAAAACATAGCGTTAGGTGACAAAAATACTCACTTAATTGGCGTCTGCCCTCTCGGCCCTGCTGGTCTTGGTTGTCTTTTCCAGTTTATCTTTGTGATCATGACGAAGGTCTCCATCACACCTCCGTTCGAGTGAGTAAAACTTTCATGCATAGTGACTCACACACGGCCTCCCAGGGTTGGTGTCGGCAACAGCGACAGCAAAAACGACCCACGCTGACATTGACTGCTGCATAATGATTCAGTTTCTGTTGCCACGTGGGCGCAATTGGAGCAAAAGCACCAGCAGCTCAGGTTTAGGATGGTCCCTTTGGGATTATCCTCCTGCACAGATAACGCAGCCGCAGCCTTGGTCTCTCCTCTGCAGTTCTTCGTCTGTGTACTCTGGCTAGAATAAATATGGCTGAATATCCAAGTCATCCAAAACACCCCTGTAAATGTATCCTCGTCAGTAAGACCCTGTTGACCATCGCTGTTGGAAACGTAGCTAGTATACAAGGTAAGAGAACAAGTCTAGTTTTTGAGCGGTAGCACGCCCCCTGGCTTTCCACAGGCTGGGATTAGAAATCCAAGCTGAAATAGCCTGTAGTTCTTCCACACTTCATTTACGTGACTATGACGGCAGTGGTGCCGGAAGTACAACCAATTTTGCAGTGAGAGAGAACAACTTTCTCAGCAACTGCAGCATGCACTGACGGATGTATTTCTTCAAGTGACTCAATATACCATCAACACTCAGTAGACAGCCACATGACAGGTGGTGTAGTTTCCCTTTAAATATCTCAATTTGTACTGTTCACTTTTTTTGTAGTTAGTATTTTGGACCTTTGGTTTTCTCCTACTCGGTTTTTGATTGTGTCATTTAGCTTTTTCTGAAGTACATGGATTTAGTTATTTATTTTTCTTATTTTTAACATTAATCTTAGTAGTTTCAAAGTCAAGTGGTTATATAACTATACTCACAATACCTATCCTATTATTGTCTACTGAATTAATGCACACAGTGTATTTAAACTAAGGGGAGACTCAATGAAACAGTACAACACAGCTAAAAACATCCTCTAATAATGACATATATAACATGTTTAAAGGAAAATACCATTGATTCCTACTGTTGGAAGCTTGGAACAGTTTAGTTTGCATACTGGAACTTTCTCAACTATTTGTTCCAACCAGAAAGAAGAGTTTTCATGACCCTTTGTCTGAGCTCTCACATGTACAAAGCCCCCCACATGCGATCACAAAGAAAGGATAAATACAATTTGGTTATAAAAGCTTAAACAAACATGCAAGCTAAGCACATACAAAGTTAGAATTCCTGGCTTGGAGAACTCAGAAAGCCACAGAGTTTTATTTTGATAGTATTGTTTTTTTTTTTTTTCTCTACATAAGAATTACACAATTATGTATGCAAGCATTGATTGGACTGTCACAGATTGAAGCAATGGGGCCCATAACATAATAATATTCATTGAATTGACCTTATAGATAAATCATATGACTAGATTATTGACTGTCCTCATAAATCACAGACTCTTACATGCATAACTGAATTGGTATGTAATAGTTTTGTGAGCCATTTGCAACATATATCCAATAGCATGTGACTTGATAGCACATACCTGTGGTTCAGTATCTGTGAAGAGCATTTCATTAGAGACTCGAGCAGAAAGACAGATTGTCTAGAGTCTAGACAGTCCACACACACCTCTATAGAGTCTTCTTCTGAATTAGTTTATGAAATGCATAGCAGATGTGGCACAGAGGAGATAGAGGTGGGAGACACCAGACACCTATTGACACATGTACTACTGGTTTCCACTTTGGCACCTCGGGGCTTTGAAAGCAGCCTGCTGGTAGAGGAATGTCAAAACACGCACAGTCAATAACACAAACTCATCAAGCTCACGCTGACGGTGGAATGCTGCAAGTCAAACACAGTGAGGAAGCCCTGGGAGGCTCTGATAACATGGCTCCCTCACATGGCCCTGAAGGCTATCTCCTCGCCACGATACCTTCCGCAGCTCCACATGTGTTCTTAATAACCAGGGCTTTCCCACAGACCCGGATTGGCCCATGCTGGGGGCCTTTAAATGGAGTGTCAAGTGACGGTGCGGTGACTTACAAAATGCCAATATGCAAGTGTTTTCTGTTGTCGCAGGCTCAGAGCTGGGTGGATCTGGAGGGACTGCAACAAAACAGCAGTTACACTGTGGAGCTGCAGGCTGTCACGTACTGGGGACAGGTGCGCCTGAAGAGCTCCAAGGCTTCTCTCCACTTCAGCACCTCCCAGAATAATGAGTCAGGTAAACATCGATGCAAATTTTCTGTTAGTCATCCAGTTGTCAAACTTGTTATCATTTTTAGCCACTAGGTATGGTAGAGTTGGTCAGTCACACAACTATTTTGGTCCAGACTGAAATATCTTAACAACAGTATTGATTGCCATGTTAATTTTGTGCAGACATTGTTGCTCCTCTGATTTTTAGGACCACCATGAGGTTGACATGTGTAGCATTTGGGGGAAATGTCTCAACCGCTATTGGATAGATTGTCGCAATCGATGAAATTTGGTACCAACATTAATGTCCCTCTCGAGATGAATTGTAATAACTTTTTACAACTGAGAATAATGGGAATGTCATTAGATTGGCAGGGATGACCAAATCCCTGCCAATCTAATGACATTCCTATCATGTACTTTTGTTGCAAATGCTAGCATGCTAACTGACTAAACTAAGATTGTGAGCTTTGTAAAACAGCTAAACATTAGCATTTTAGCATTGTCATTGTGACCATGCTAGCATTTAGCTCAAATCACAGCTGGACAAAGTACAGCCTCACAGACTTGGAAACTATATATATGCCATTTAGTGAATACTTTTAGCTGAAACACTCAGAAACGGATGCAGCCGAGGATATGTGGCAATCATGCATGCATGCAAGGTGCAATTAATAGTCATATGCAGGGTTGTCATCTACCTGAAATCAATCAAAAACCTGGATGGATCAGTTTTGGGGATTGTAGATCCATGTGGGATTGGCTGAACCTACCGAGCAGAATCCAATTTTTCTTTTTGTTTGTTTTTTCTCCTTGAGAGTGGAATTTTCCTAAATTACTGAGTCTTCGGGCAAACAATCATGAGAAGTGCAAAAAGGTTATGGCCAAGGTACGCTGAGAGCACATCTGCATTCATTCTGAGCCCCTGTGTGTTTAGGAAGCACTGACTCAAGCCCCAGTGTGTGCATTTTAAGCATGTGTGGCTCTAGAGGGAACTGAACCTCCTAAACCGTGGCAGTGTTAGCACTGTGTGTACCAGTCGAGTTACACCACATTTCTGCATAAAGAACGTGTTGTAACTGCTGTGATCTTACAAAGAAATAACTGCGTGTTTCTGTTACCATGCTGGAGAGTCTGTCACAACACAGACACTGTTTTAGCTACAGCAGCAAACATTTTTCCTTTCTCTTCCCAGTAAAATCAGTCCTCAAGTCAAAGAAGGAGGAGATAGTCCCTCTTGGTTCGACCTTGGCCAAACGCCCTTCTGGCCCTCTGGAAATAGGCACGCCCTTCTACCAGGATGGCCAGCTGCAGGTCCGTGTCTACTGGAAGAATCGGGGAGGTATGCACTCTACTGTATTGATTTATAGCTTTGTTAGAATCCAATTAGCACCCCATTATGCCTATCAATCACAATGACTCATGTACACCATAACAAAGTGTTAAGACTGATTCTCAGTTAAACAATGGAAACTTCCCTTTTTGTAAATGTGGTATCGTATGGTGTCAATGAAATAAAGGGAACAATGCGTCTTTGTGAGCGCAGAGTAAAGTGAGTGCTGGTGAAATTGGTGAAAACCTTTGCATGGACTGGTAGAGTGGAGCCACCGTTTAGTAAAGAACAATAAACACGCTCAGCAATGGGGTTTATTGACAGCTGTATTTAATAGATCCTTGCTCCCACATTATCATTGAACCGGCCCATTTCGTTTTACAGGACCTGATTACATAGGGAACAGAAACGGCCGTGGGTTGCAGCACCACAAGGGGTTAAAGCCTATAGGAATGCCTGTCCCTGCGGCGTCTATTCCCCAACCCTTAATACCAGAGTGGAAATATGGAAACCTTGAAAGCCATGCTCTCAGGGTAACCTGTCAAGTCCCATTCACTGGTCTATGTTATGTTACTAATATATGTCATCGCCTAAGCCAAACTCCACATCTTAGAGTCAAGAATGCAAACCCTGGCTGAAGGAGAGGCCTGGTGAGACACCAACTGCTGAATCAGAGTGAGAGTGAGAGAGAAGGGGAAGATAGAGTTGGCCCGGAGCTGTTAGTGAGGTTGGCCTGGACTCAGAGAGCTGAGTGATGCTGACGAGGATCAAGCATGGCTGGGGAATCACAGTGTTGCAGAGCAGAGTTAATCCTAGTCCAGCTTCTTTTTCTGTATCTTGTTCGCAGCGCTGGTCTGCAGTGTGTGTGTGTGTGTGTGTGTGTGCCTCTGTCGCTCATTAGTCTGAGGGATGACCCTGGCTTTCACTCTGACAACCTGGGTTCCACTACTGTAAACATACAGACATGCAGATGGCCCGGAGAGTCTGAGTCTCTGGACATCTGGTTTGTGTGACAGAGAATAGCGACAGGTTAACTGAACCCTGATTTAACACTCACTCATTGTTTCTGTGATCCAAAGCAGCCCGGCCTCTGGGTTGTCTCCAGCAGACGAAAGACAACCGTACTGTACACCAGCTCAGATAATATATCGCTGCCTGCCCAACACCCAGACAATAGACAGCAGTCTGGCAGTGGCGGCACATCTGAAGCTCGCTTCCAGTCATGACTGACTGCTGAGGTTCTGTTCTCTACCTGATTTCCATGTCCCATTTCTTGTTTTACATACCACTTCCCCTCTCCATCAGACCCGACTAAGCATATCTTGTTTATTTTTTCCCAATTTCCCGGTTCCCTGTAATTCCTCTCTTCGGCTTCCAATGAGCTCAGGGGCTCCAAGTGCCAGATCTGTGTCTAAGCCTTCAAAGGGCCCCTTTTATCTCCCCACTACAACCCAGGCCCCCGCCAAGGGGCGCAAATAGCATAACTCAATTATTAATCAGAGAAGTTTTTCACATATCCATGCGACACAGTTGAATGAATAATAAATATAGTAACATAAGATGAGAGTAACGGGCAGATGAACAGCGTTGAGGAGCACAGGAGGAGCTACTGTACAGTAATGAAACAAATGTTGCTGCTGGAGTCTGCAGCTGAGAGAGCTAACGTGTCCCAGCGTGACCAAGGCTTCTCCACTGATGAGAATGCAAATCCTTAAAGTTGAAGACGAAAAGTTTGGGCTGGGAACTGAGCCTTCAGCAAACGAAAAAGGACAGGTTTAAGAAATGGGGAAATCATGTTAAAAAAACAAATGCAAAGATAAAGAAGGAAGTGCTTTCAAGTTTATTTTCATTTTCAGAGTTATCGTTATCATCAATAATGGAAATAGTGATATCACATCTCAGATAGGGAGTTTTGTAATTTGTGAGATACCCATCAGTGAATCATTTCAGACTGTCAGATTGATGTTTGATATCTGATTGATATTAAGTGGGTGCAGTGGTGTAACAACAAGTACATTTACTCAAGTACTGCACTAAGGTACAGTTATAAGATATCTAAGGTTACTTTAACCCCAGTACATTTCAGACCTAGATGGGCAAAAGTGTTATTCTTCTTATGCAACTTCATTTATTTCACCACTTTATTAATTTGATGGTTTTGTCCAAAGTATACACAAACGTTGAGAGCAGTTTGGAGTTCAGTGTCTTGCCGAAGGACGTTTTGGCATGTGGAGGAGGAGCTCAGGGATTGAACCACACAGCCACTTGTTACTAGTAACTTTGCAGATTAAGATTTTTCATACATAACCTGTGATGTTCTTACAGATATCATTCAAACTACTTAATATACAGTTGGCAAGTTTCATCTAGCCAACGGTGTATTAAGAATATAAAATGTTTTATTTAAATATTTAAAAGCAGATGATCTCAATACTGATTTGTGTCTCATCCTCCCTTTTTCCTTCAGACCCCACTGTGAGTCGCTACCATGTCCAGTGGATGCCGGAGTACTGCAGTCACAACGAGACGCGAGCACCAGAGAAATCTGTCACGCAGGTTAGTCACCCAGCAACCGTTCTACTCACACACCTTCCAACTGAGGGTCCGATCACAGGGCTATGGCTTGATCAGCGGCTCTGTGCTATGCAAAGCACGCGCCTAACCTTTTGTCTGATACTTAGAAAGGACAGCTCCGCTAAAGAAAACAACTCCACTGAGTGAACCCGAAGCCCTGTTGCGTTGGATTTGCACTGGGCAAATCACTGGCTGTTGTTTTGAATATTATGAGTCAGTCGTGTGGTCAGGCATGTGGCGTGTTGGCCAATAAAACGCATTTACTTAAACAATGTTTCCCGGAATGGGGGAGATCATTCACTTCCCAGCCCCAGCCATGTTTCTGTGTGGGGCTTTCTTTTCGGGTGCAGTAGTGTCTGTGTAGGGGTTGGGAGGGTCTGGCTGTGGGGGGCGTTAACTGTTGGGGCTCAGGCTGATACAGGATGGCAGAGGACTGGCAATCAACACATTCTTTGGGTACTAGCGCTCTGGTTGCTAGGAAGTATACATCCATTTTCTATAGATCACTGGGAAGGATTCCAGGCTTGTGCTTTTATGTGAGCACAGCGCCTCATTCACTTTTAATCAAAGCTGTTTCATATCAGAGAGAATATACACACACCCTCTCTCAAGGGACTGCCTATTAATGTAGAACCTCTTTATTTCAAATGCAAGATCTAAATTCTCTAGTCAGCAGGATTATTTTTTTGTTTCCTCGCAAAGAGATGAGAAAGGCGTTTTTTTGTCAAGATCAATAGATGAATAAAGTTTGAAATGAGTGTAAAGTGTAAGACTGCTGCACAGAATTCATTAACATGGATTTACAGGCCATTCTCTTTTCAAATTAGACATGAATTCACTTTTGTTGCTGCTTCTTAATTAAGTTCTTGTGTTTCTGCCGCATGTGGAAGCTATATAAATCATTTATATTGTAAGTTGAATAGAAGAATAGTGGTCTAACCCCTACCATGTGAGTGTTCAAAGTGGTCCTTTAATGTGGGGCATGTTCCTGAGGCCTGAATGGGAATGTGATCTGCCCTGGTGCTGTGTATTTAATTATCTCTGAAGCTCCACGGGACCTGACCTGGGTGACATGTCAAAGTCATCAGGGCTGAATAATGTGTTTCTTGGCTCAGGAGAACTACATCAACCTCCCAGGCCTGCTGTTCTCCTGCAAGTACAAAGTCACCGTTCACATGCTAAAGTCCAAGAGACGCTCCAAGGACGAGAGCACCACCTTCCTCACCCCATCCTGTGCTACCATCCGGAGTAAGACTCACAAACACATCCCCTGCCCAGGGGAGAGAGGTGAGTTTTCAGCTGTTTGACGCGTAAAGGGCATTTAAAAAGTGATCTGTATTAGTGCAGACACTGTAATGAGACCCCATATAGCAGCATATTCTAATCATGAAGTATACAATCTGTACGCTTTAAAAGGAATTGTTTGACATCTTGGAAAATACGCTTTCTTGCCATGAATGTACGGTAAAAATTTAATTTCAAACTGCAGTCGCTTAGATTAGCTAAGCACAAAGACTGGAAATAAGGGTAAACAGGTAGGTCCTGCACATAACCCCCATAAAACCATAGGGTGTCGTATTTACACTTGGGTTTGTATACAGATTAAATAAAAAAGATATAATGTGTTTATTAGTGAGCTTTAGAGGGGCTGGTTGGTGGATTTTGTTTCTCTTGGACAGAGCCAGGCCCACGTTTTCCCCATGGAAACAGCTAGGCTAATCTAAGCTAACCATGTGTTTTGAGAGTGGTATGAACCTTCACATTTAACTCTCGGCAAGAAAATGAATAAGTGTATTTCCCAAAATGTCTAACTTTACACATTAACACCCTGACTGAGACCACCTTTCTCCTGGCAGCTCCGGGGCTTCCAAAGGTGTTGGCTAAACCAGAGAACCTGACGGCCTCTTTCTCCATCGTTGAGGGAAACATCACCGGCAACTTCTTGTGGCGTGTGTCCAGGGTGGCTCCCCATCAGCGAATCACAGGCTTCCAAGTCACCTGGGCCGAGATCACCACCGAAAGTCGGCAAAACAGCCTGCCCAACAGCATCATCTCCCAGTCCCAGATCCTGCCTCCAGTAAGTCTATTTTCATTAAAACAGAGATGCTGGTTTTCTATTCTAACTCCTATATAGTTATAGATTAAGGGCTGTTGTCAAATGCTCCAGATTGAATGTGTTTCCATATATCACATACCACCCTGTCATATATATATAGCCAGTAAATTGTCCCTTGCAGTAGGAAAGTATGTTCCATCATTTCATTTCACAGCATCTGTCAGAGGTGAGGGTGATTTGAGGATAACACTGTTGTGGCCTCTTTGCATGAATTTTGTGATAAGCTGTGGTGTGCAGACAGACACAGGGATAGATCTGAGGAAGTGTTGTGTCCTGCTGGAAGTTCTCCTCCTCTACCTTTTCATCTGCCTTCACGTCTTCCTCTTTCATCCTCCGTGAGAGCTCCAAAAAAGCCGCTCTTTGACATAATCTGCTCCATCAACAACACGTTCCGCCTATCTGCACCTCCCAGCCTCTGGAGCTTGTCTATAAATAAAACCACCCACCGCACACTTTATCAAGCTGGCAGCAAAAACGACAGACAGCAAGCCTTATGAAAACAAAGTCTTTGTTTTTGTCTGTGGTTTGTGCAAAGACAGCTACGAAGCTGATAGTCCTCTGATTTACAGCCCATTCCAATTCAAGTCCTGTCAAATTCAAAGGGGCGCCTTTTGTTGTACTTCAGCTGATTGCATGTCTTTTGCTGCTCTCCTCCCTCACTTGGCAGGATCATAACTTGCTTGTAGTGTCCAACCTGCGTCCATCCACCTACTACAGACTGGAGGTGCAGGTCATAACAACCGGAGGAGAAGGTCCTGCGACTGTCAAGACCTTCCAGACCCCGAACATATTACCAGTCATTCAACACCGTAAGTCCTTGCTGTTAGCTATGTCAAACACCCAGAGGAGTTTGCACCTTTTTATTAGCTTACTTTAAGTGATTGTCTGCTGGATTATTTATATTTTGATATCTTTGGTGCTACACAATGTCCACTAACGTGATGTTTTTGATTATCTGTTGAATATTTTGACATTTGACATTTTATTTAATTTGTCCATGAGAGTTAAAATATCAATACCACTCTCAAATCTGTGCAGTAAATAAAAAGGCTACAGCCAGCAGTTGGTTAGTTTAGCATAAAAACCGGAAAGGGTAAAGAGCTAGCATGGCTCTGTACGGTAACAAGATCCATCTACACCTCCACCTCTAAAGCTCACTAATTAACATGTTGCCTGGCAGCTGCTTCAGTTTTAAACAAACAAGATATAACATGTGATTAGTTAGCTAATTCACCAGAAAGCAAATAAGCAGTTCCCAAAATGTGACATGATTCCTTTAAGTACGATCAATATTTATTTTAATGTCAACAACGGATCGCATGCCTACTTTTATGTGAAAGATCTTGCTCGAGACGATGAACCCACAGAGAATTACTACAGTTCCCATTATCTCTACGGAGCGTTTTGGCATCTTTCAGCTCACTGTTTTGATTTTCGGGCCCTCTCTCACTGCCCTCATTACCATTATTTCCAGACAGCTATCTGGTGAACACAGTGGAGCATTTAACAGCTATAAAGTCAGGTATTTCCCACATGAATTGCAGGAGAGCAAAACAAAGCTTAGAGAGAGTGGATATTGATCTTATATTCATCAGGTTGCTGAAAACATGACTCTAAATGAATGCTTTTGTTGCTTTGTGTCTGCTGGATGTGTAAATAGGCAACTGTTTGCCAACAAGTTCGGCATATCAGCTTTATAAGGGGATACTATGTCGGTGTTGTGTTTACAGCTTTTTTCCGCTGCCCCCATGTAGCCAAAACATCATCAGTTTTAAGAAAAGATTCTGCACTTACGCCGCATTACTTTGTGTTAGGCTCCATCATTTTTAATGAAAAGATACACTTAACACTGGGTGTTTAAGTCAGCAAAAGGAGTGGATGTAAAAAGTATTTATGACCTAGATAAAAGGTTACACATCACCACTTATCAGCAACAGTAAGTAGCAAAACAAGCACAAAAATAGTAAATTAATACAAAGTTTGGAAACTCTAAAGTTATGGCTGACAGATCTCTGACAACCATGTGTGTTTTCTAGGACCCAGACTCCGGCAGCACCACTCTCACCACCAGAAGCCATCAGTAGAGAGACACTGAGCTGCAAGTCGAGGCAAACCCAACAGGGAGAAGAATCAGTGGCTCTCTGCTCCTGTTTGTCAGGGATGGAATGTGTGGAACCAAACAGAAACACAGCGCACCAGACCATGAACTGACCCCCACCGCTCGTGAAATATGGGCCCATCTTCTCCAGGCTCCCCAAAACATCAGCTATTCCTTCTTGACCCCTCTCCTTTAACTGATACATGTCCCCAGATGGTCGGTCTGTACAGTGAAATTTATACCGCAACGTCTCCTATTCCGCGTTGGTTAGTACACCGCTCCCCAACTCATCCCCAACTCATCAAGGTGGTTATGAAATTCGAGGTAACCCAGCTGTCATTGTACGCAGCAAACAAGACATTAATGTAAATTGGGTTTGATCAGCTCATTAATGACAAGCAATTAGTTCATGGTTTAAAGAAAGATATTTACTTCAGCAACTTGATTGAAGGTTGTTAAACATGGTAGGAAATGCTAGAACTGCAAAAGAATTCATGAAGAAAGAAAGTTTGAAATTCATCTATTTATTTTGTGTTACCCATTAAAGAGGCGCTTAGGCATACAGTCAGTACTGATGGATAATGTAACTAAAGTCATTGTTGTCTAACCCAGAATATTTCACATAGTATGTTGCATGTAGTACATTTGATTTTTTTGAACTGTAAATGAATTACTAGCTTCAAATTGAAAGCTTGTAATGGTTTTGCATGACAACCGTTAGCATTCTGTTGGCATGAAATAATGTCTGTGTTACCTCTTTTCAGTATGTTAGCAATATTTCAGTAACAGATTAACAAAGAATTATATTGGGAGTAATATGTAATGTTTATTAATGAAATTATAACTTGTGTGGAAATGATGAATTGTACATGTTCTTGGCTGTAGAAATATTTGTCGTGGAACAGTCAGTGAATGTCTATATTTATTTATGTGTGTATTACAAAGTTTGGTTTGGATGTGTGTGAATGTGAATGTTTTGTGTGTTATAGTCTCAAGTTTTTGAACCGGCAAAAAATCTTGTAAAGACATTTTGTAAAAATGGAATTGTAAATACAGTCTTATGTTACATGTTATTTTTCCATGGTAGAAACTGTACAAAATACTAAGTAATAAAATAATCCTTAACCCGTTCCATTTGCTTTTTGTTTAATTGAGTTGCTGTGAGTGGTAAATAGACATGCTTCTCCTCCCAGTTTTCAACTATTTGGCAGTTGCTGTTGCTTATTTTGGCTGCAAAAATGATGGCAGTCTCTGCGTACAGCATATTCACGGATCGGACCAGGAGCATGAGACATGAGCTCTGCAAATTCAAATAAACAGGTCATCCACCTCGACAGCCCGAGCGAATTTACCGTTGCTGAGTCCGGGCACCGCTCACCATAATGCTCTGCTTCTCAGAGCTCTTGTGTGTTTGGAAAGCATTAAAGCCCTCCTCTGCTCAGCAGCCTTTTGCCCTCGTAAAATGAAAAGTGGAGATGTTTACAAGAAAATAAAGCTAAGAGGGACTGTGAGAGTCAAGCTTATGTGTGTGGAATGCATCATGTATTAGTATTTTATCAGTAAGGCAAGTTGACATGCATTACATTATTCTTAATATAGTTTCAGTGGGATAGAGGAACATTTACACCAGAGACATACTGTACGAAACGTGATTGCTATCATTTAAGTTCATTTTGCAGACGCTTTTGACCAAAGTGATTTACAAGAAGTGCATTCATCCTCCACAGGAACAAGAGCTGTTGCACATGTATCTTCATCAGTTGATGGTTCACTCATTCACGTCCCTTCATCCTCGTCAGAGCATTCGATCCTGGCATTCTGGACTTCAAAAGACAGACTCAAAACTAATAAAAAAGGGTAACCATTGATCAATATCAACTGCAAATGGTCTTGAGTCAGATTGCATTTCTTATTTTGCCTTACCGATGATGCACTTCAGGAAAATTGTCCCTAAAACAGACACATATTATTCCAGTGTGCTACCAGCAAAATCTTAGTTTCCTGTTATGCTATTGAAGGTTAATCAGTGTCAATTCAGTATTGCAAAAAATGTGTTAAATGAAAAATCAGAAATCATGCACTGTTTGTGTCTAAACGTGTGCGCTTGTCTTTATAAGTCTATGATTGTGACAAGACGTTGCTGTCCAGATGTTTAGATTTGAAGACTGTTCTCGTATAATTCTGAGCTCTTGTTTTCACACACTCAGCCTCTTCAGTCGGTCAATGCTTCGCCACTCACTTCTCAGGGATGTTGTTTATGTACAGTTCTATTATGTCACAGGAGATTAGTTCCTCTTGGTCTGTGCACGCTAATCCCTCTCTCTTTTCCAGGAGCCAGGCCAGTGTTTAGCCAAGGCTCCTTTCTGTGAGAGCCAGCCCAGCCCCTCTCCCTTTCAGGCCGTCACAGTCCCTCTCTCCACACACCAAATACCATGGCCCTCAAGTGTGAAAACCTCAAAACAAAAGGGCCTCTAGCCTCTTTTGAGGCATGTTGCAAGACGTCCAAGTCTCTGAGGACATAAAAGAAAGGAAAAAATGCAACAACCAAATAATAGGCCAGTCGTCAGTACAAAAGCTTTGTTTCTGATGGTACATGGCCAGGGAGGGCTTATTCACTTTGCATGACATTACTTCCCTATTGTGAAAGTCAGTCAAGGGATGTTGCTTTTAAATTTAAACCCACATTTCTGAAAACAATATTAGTCAATTGGCTTTTTGAATAATCGCGGTCAGTTAAATATTTACACGTCTTCTGGTTGACATTGGCCCTCATTTTATTAGAATTGAGAATAACAGTGAGTCCATTCAGAGGAACGCAACAAAGATAGGCTGTTTCTCCTGCACATTTCCTCTGACCCCTCAGCACCCGTTCTGCAGGCTAACATTGCAATGAGCCATGCATCACTATTTATCAAATTTAAGCCACTTTTATTGGTCATCCTACAAAAGTTGACAGAGCAACTGTAACTTTACTCCTTTAAGGATGAGTGGAATTTAAGTTTTGATGATAGCTACAATCCTAGTATTACTTTGAAGAATGAGGCAAAAAAAGAAAAATGAATGTACTTTATTGTCCCTTTTCAGATGACACAGATCGTAACCTGAACAATTTGAAAGCAAATTTCACTCTCATGCGAGTTTCAGGTCAGTGAGATCACCGAGCAGAACCAGGCATTCGCTCCAGATTACTACCACATGGACGACATCCATTTGCGCTGGTACTCCTTCAATGTGATGAGATGGACTATATTGTCTGTGAGATTGATGAAAAATAACTAGAGTGTTTCCCCCCTCCATTAGGAAAGGCAATGTTGCTTTAATACTGCGGTATGGTGAGAAATCTGACCTTGCCCTGGGCAGTGGGCATGTTTCTGCTTAGGCTCTGGTGAGTGGGACCAGGCAGGGCACACATGAAAGGATCTCTCTGTCAGGCCGCAAAGATGTTCAGTCTAAGTCTAATGAAGACCAGAACACATGGACAGACCTGAGAACATGCATGCCACACACTATACAAGCACTGGAGCTACAACACTGTTGACAAGGTTGGTATTCTTCTCCTGTTCTCTAAAGGTTGACAAGGTGAGAGGCTTGATAAGCACATGTGTGCCGCGATAAGAAAGCAGGACATTCAAGTAAAAACATTGCCACATCCAAAGACAGACAGATAATGTGTTTGTCTTTCATTTTAGCAACAGTTTCCTCTGCCTCTGTGGCTCCACGGGGAACTTGATATCCGAGTATCTGTCCCTGGAAAAGCATTCTATCTATATATTCATATCTTTCTATCTATATGTCTGTTTTGGATGAAATGGAAGATGTACCATCTTGGGTTGTACAAGACAGCAGCTGGGCTGCTGGAATAACACCACAACAAAGTTCTTTAATGTAAACAAAGTTACCAGCTTATAAGGTACACCTGTGCAATCAAATGTAGTGTAATACAATAACTCTCCAGTAACTCAGATCTCACAGTGCTCATATGTGCCGACACTCTGTCACAGAGCTGTTGATGTAATTGTGTGGCAGATGTGGTGCAGATATATCTCTTTATAAAGAGATGTGCTGTGACAAAATATTAAATTACCTCTCAGTACAATCAGTGGAGGAAGATGTACTGGTATTCTTTAAAGTAAACGTATCAATACCACAAGTAAAGAATACTTGCTTACAAGTAAAAGTAATGCCAAAGTTTTTTTTCATAGTATTATTTATTATGCATTACTGTATTATTATTATTATTATTGTATAATAGTTATTATATTATATATCATATTATTATTGGAGCTCATTTTAACTGCTTATTGCTGGAGCTTTTCATCTATAACAATGCTTCATACTTTGTAAACTGATCTGATGTTTTGCGTGTCAAATTTGAATCTACTAAATAATTAGTAATTGTAAGGTGTCAGACGTGTATAAAAAGCACAGCATTTTCTGATGAAATGTGGTGGAGTAGAAGTATCAAGTAGCATAAATTGGAAATATTCTTGTAAAATGCAAGTACCAAAACAACAACACTCACTACAGTCTCCAAAAATACACATCAGTTCAATCAACACCTCTGTGAAACAGAAACACTATGAGCTTCACAAAGGGAGGATTTATAGCAGAGCCATTGTATTGGATTAGATTTACCCAATAAAGCTCAGTATATTAAACCAGACATCTGATGATTATCCCAACGAGTCACAAACAGATCATTTTAATCAATAAGCCTACAGAGGGAAACTTTTCACACACATTTTCCCTTATCCTGAACTGAAACACACTTTGTTCAAAGGAGTTGCTATTCTTTTGGAGTTTGGGTCAAAGGTAAGCGAGAGGTCCAGTGTGTTTGTGTTTACAAAGAAAACGTCACCAGAGGAATCGTTATCCAGATCCCTCTTTCCAAACCAAACATCCTTCTCCACAGGCGTACAAAGTAAAGAGATCAGGGGGGAAAGTACCATCCAGCTGGGTAATAGCTGTTTATAATCCCCTCTGATTAGTGTTAATCCCCTTAATGCTCCTTCCTGAGAATAAACACATGTTGACCCAAGTGACCCACTCCTAATTTATGAAGTTAGGAACTTTGTTATGCTATCATCTATTTACTGTGGTCAATCCAGTGTTACGTGAGCTTGTATTGAAGCAAAATGTGCTCCTAATGACACAATTTATAGGTAATAACTCAAAATGCAACAGCTGATACTTTTAAATTGGGTTCACCGGCCGGTTTCTTCTTTGCACAATACATTACACACCCGAGGCATGACTAGCGATGAGGGGCAACTTTCCGTCTTGTGTTCTTTTCTCCTGTGAAGTCAGTGTTTCGGGGTCGGTAGCCGGGCCTCAGAGGCGAGGCAAAGTTCACAGGTCAGCATGTACCCAGGAGGATGGACGGCAGTGCAAGAGCAGGAGGAGGCTCGGGGACAAGGGGAAGGGTCAGGGGTGGAGTTCAGATGGAATCCACAAAGAGGATGTTGGAATCTATATTGTCAGGGGAGCTCAGGGCTTCCTCTACTTTTTCCCGCTGGCCGGCCGCTAAAGACTCCACAAGGCATCCACAGAATCAGAGACTGTAAACACATCTCCGACGCTGCGCACTAATTCAAAGGTGTGAATAAGATGATACATCTACCATCCAAAGTGGCAGTTACAGTAAAAGAGGAAGTTATGACAGGCATAATGTGATGTGTAAACACTCTGCTTCAGCGCCTCCGCTTCCTCAGTGTGTCAAAATTAACTTGCGTGACAGAAAAAAAGAGTCATAAAAAACTGTGTTCTGGGGGCTGTTTAAAATCCATGTACTTTATTTTCTTCTTTTATAACCATAAACAAAAACTCTGATTCTTACATGAGCTCAGACACAATTGCACATTTATATTCAGAGATTTCTCAAAGGAAAATCTGCTCTTTCTCTATCTTGATTGTTCCAGATTGGCAACGACTATCTTTTAAACAGTCTGTCTGCTGCGTCGTCTCTTCATATGAAAGGACTGCTTTGGATTAACGTTTGCTTCATACCTAAAATAATAAATGTACCCATTTGTTTACAGATAGAAAAATGGCAACAGAGGTAATTAGAGACAGAGAAAATATTGCTCACACTAAAGGCACTTGGATCTTTTTCAAAATGGCTGTTAAATACTTTTTTTTTTTTTGTCCTGAGAAAATCAAAATGAAGCATGAGCTACAAAGAGGGCATGAAATTGTATACACTGTATAAGAGCACCTTATATGTGCAATTACTGGCTAGAGAAGCAAAAGCTTTCACAGGCCACCACAAAACGTGGCACAGCAATTGACTCCACAGATAAATTAGCACCAGGATAATGTGATTTTTTTGTTTTTATTTTGTATGACAAAATGTTTTGATCTAATACATTATAAACAAAGCCGGCACATGGCTCAGCAAACCGCAGTGTTTATATAATGAATATGCAGTATTTCTTCCTACTTCTGTGTGTGTGTGTGTGCGTGTGTGTGTGTGTGTGTGTGTGTGTGTGTGTGTGCTCCAAGGCTAAGAGCTCATTTCCACCCCTGATGATCACAGGCACCATTGATTGTAATGTTGACGAGCAGGCTAGTTCTGCCCGTGGCGTACAAAGGAATCTGGACATGTTTAAAGCACTAACTTTCATGTTTTTTTATGCTGGTATGAAGTCGAATGCTGATGTCGCGGGCAGCTGGCTCTCATTAAAATAACATGATGTCAAACAGAGGGCCTGGAAAGTCAATCGCTCTCCCTCTCTGGTCGTCGCCGTCTCTTGGCGTATGCCAGCCACGCTGTTCGACCTGGTGGACTTGACACTTTGGATTTAGTCGGTAATGTCCTACAAAGAATTAAAAAAAAAAACTGTGACTGATGACTCTAGGTGTGAAAGAAATCATACAAACCTGTACACATGGAAGCCTGTAATGATTTAAATTCACATAATTTCCCACGCTACGCAAATTGCTTTTTACGCTTTTCACATGGTATTTTGATTTCATATATATGCATTTGTTAGAAAAATTGGCACCATTTTTTTTACAACACATTAGGAGTTAACTAATGGCTAAATTAAAAGTTAATACATTATTAATTTGTGCTTTATATGACCTTAATGTGATTAGTGTGTTATTAATGTTCTATAAGCAAAATGATAAGATGAATTACTAGCCATGAGCAAAGCCATTGAAAAGCATTAAAACGTATGCCTTATCACCAAGAAAGTCACAGTACAAGCAACATCTAATACTTTCATGACTTCAATTTATGACCTCAGTGCAGGCTGACCATTTCCTGTGCCTCAGCATGCTCCGAGGCACAGCCTGGTCTTGTTTGTCTCAGAGGGCGAGGACGATGATGAGCAGAGCATTGTGGTATATATCTCAGTCACACCAAGATAACACCAAGATTCATTAAGAGATAATCGGGGCATCTGCAGTGGGTTTTTACCAGATATTAGGCGTTAATATCTTGGGACAGTGGGTGGATCAAGAAGAATCGTGAAATAAAACAGTAACATCTTGATCATAAATCCCTTGTCCAAATGCACTGTTGCAAGTATGCTTTTTCCAGCCCGTTGCAAGATAAACAGTTCCGTTTGTGTTGAGGTGTTGAGTGGACCCAAGATTTAGGCGAGCTGAGGGAATCCTGTGATTCAGTGTCAGGACAGGCCACTGTGCCCGCGCAGCCTGTAACACGTTTATGACCCTCAAGAGAAGAAAAAAACATGTGGTATACGTGTTAGAAAGGTTTGAACAGTGCGGCTAAACGAGGGATGATCTCTCTCTTTCCACGCTTTGATGGTAAGTGGCTGTTAACCACGTCCCACCTTTGGGATGAATGACATTATCAGCTACTTATCTGATACTTTTTTGAGGACAATCTGCTTTTCATCACTTATGACAGAAACCTAGAGCATATTTTCCAGACTCAGCTCACTCCCTAATCCTTTATACCGACACCCGATGGATGCAGCAGCGTATTTGGGTATTTTTAATTGCTTGATGTTTAATTACTCTACACAAGAGACTCTTACAAAATATTAGCTGTCATTTGGCACATCAGGATTCCTGAAAAACCACATAGTTCATGTAAGATTCATACTGTATGCGCTAAGCAAACAAACACTTTCCTCTCTTCAATTCAGAAACAATTTACTGCTTCACATGCCGTCGACCAGCCTTCTCTGTCTTCTCACGTCTGTGACTATATGACGTTGCCAAAGATCTCCCTGAACTCAGCTCATCTCTGGGCTCATCTCTTCTCATATCCACAGTCCTTTAAAGCAAAGCTCCATAGACAATGAAATATTGTGCAGATGTGATTGAAAACAGCTTTCACAATGTGAAACTAGCAATCTCTCAGACTTATGTCATTCCAGTTTTAAAATAGGCTGTTTGAAACATTGCGGTAATTTGATTAAAATGGATTGACAGCCTGGTGAGATACTGTCACTGCGCCAGTGGGAAAAGAGTGTTTCTGATTTCTCCTGAGGAGAATCCTTCACCTCCCCAGCAGTTCTTTCAATATAAGGGCAGCGCCTTTCATCTGCTCCTCCAAGCTCCGAGGCTCTTAATGCATTGCAGATCCGTTTCAGCTCTGACAATATTTTATCATTGTCTTTTTAGTGGCTCTCTGGATGGCGTTTCAATGAATCTTATGTAAAAGCAAACATATAACTCTTCATTTTAAACTAACACAACTTAATGTTCTATCCTGAATGGCTCATAGGTGGTAAAATAATGCCATAAGGAAACTGCATAATTTCAGATCATAGTGTCTACAGGTTAAGCTCTGATTGCTATACTGTATATTTTATATACTTTATATTTAATATATGCTTATTCACTTTCTTGCCAAGAATTGAGAAGATCAATACCTCTTCTCAAATTTGAAGATACTGTCAGCAGCCAATTAGCTTAGCATAAAGACCCCACATGTCCCATTGAAAAACAACAACTTTGTTACCTTAGACAGAGCCAGGCTAGCTGTTTCTCCCTGTTTTCAGTTTTTGTGCTAAGCTAAGCTAACCATCTCCTGGCTGTAGCTTCATATTTAGTGTGCAGGCGTAACAGTGGTATCAAACCTCTCATCTAACTCTCTGGATGAAAGTGAATAGGCATTTTCCCCCAAATGTCAAACCATTCCTTTAATCAAAGCAGCAGTGTTTAATTACTGCAGTGTTTCAGCACTCTCACTGGTCGTTCATCCCCTTGCTGAGTTTCTATTAATCCCTCTTTGGTTCTCTTATGACCATACGAGTCAATCAACCATTCGCTGCAGGGCACAACACTCTGATCCATGATTAACTCAATTAGTGTGACCAAATAAAGAGCAGGAAGCCACAATATGTAAAGATAATACAAAAAGAAAACATTATATTAACTACCCATTGTAGTGGTTGCTGTAAAATCCCTCTAGTAGTCCTCTGGCCTCGCTGCACAATCTGTCTTTCATAGACGACCAGTGCTGCTGTCTGCCAAGAATAGCACTCTGGCTGATGCGTCTGGCTCTTGTTATTGGAGGATAGGTTTGTGTCAAGCACAGCTTCTCTGCAGGCTGAGCCATGTTGTTGTTGTGGTTAACAAAGATCACGGGACTGTTGTGTGCAATCGCTCACTGACAGAGATGTTGGGGCTGCTAAATGACACACCTCCAATCAACTGATCATTTGCCAGTGTGAGTCATCTTTTTCTCATGGCAAAGGCCTGATAGAAAATCTTTGAACAGGTGTCCAAAGCCGTTGTTTGTCTTTCTCATCTCTCTCTCTCTCTCTCTCTCTCTCTCTCTCTCTCTCTCTCTCTCTCTCTCTCTCTCTTTTTACATTACTGTGTTTATCTGATCCCATCTCAGTCCACCCCTCCCACTCTCACACACTCACCCACACACTCGCTCTGTATTGCTTTCTCTTGCTCTTTTCATACAAAAGAAATTGTGTTAGCCTCTGGCATTTATCAAGGATGAAATGTGTTCAGAGCGAGAAAGTGCCTTTGAATTTGAGCCTATTCAACATACTTTATGAGAAAATATTGAATTGAGTTAAACTTTCATACCGAGTACATTTTTTCACAAGAAAAGGGGATTATATTTCTTTATAGCAAATTTTCTGCTGTATTCCGTTCAAATGTCTAAAACCTCTTATGATTTTCTTCCAAGTACAGTGTCACTGATTAAACATCCAGTGACTCTCCTCTCTTGAATATCTGCCAGCTATTGAGGGGCTGTTTTTAATTAAATTAATTAATAACTCATTGTCCACATGGTTGGTGAATTCACGGGTATTGCCACGGGCAGAATATCTTCTCATCAAAAGCTGCTGTTGGTTGAACATCTCAGATCTGAGGCCAGTAATTGAATAGATAGGGTTTTGATTGATGTTTAGAGGAAGTCCCTTTCCTATTTAAATATTCATGGCTCTGTGGCCTGCAGCAGTGAGACAGGAATCCAAAGCAAACCTGTGGACAACAATTTCAGCTCAGAGTTCCCCCTGTCTGCTTCTCATTACAGTAAATAGACTCTCAGAGATACCATCCCTCCAGTACTTCTGCTCTCTTCTCTGATGGGCTTCACATAACAGAGAGCATTTGGCCTCTGAAGCTAAATGCATGGGATGAAAAGACAAATTTCCCATCATCTCACTGAATTAATAAATAAAGATCCCCAGAAACATGAATGACGGTGTGTCAAGACATGGGAAAGCATAACTCGATTCATATTTCTCTGGATTTAACTGGCTGCTAGGCTTCATTGTCTTGCAGAGTACAGATTGAAAGTGACTGTAATGCTACTTTGTTTGAAACACGCAACTCACTTTTACAGGTGTTGCCTTTGGCACCATGTCTCCACTTCTAATGCACTCATGGTCTTTAAATCCCACCAAATCCCACTTGAAATGTGTCAATCACAACTGGCCTGTTGCTACAACATCACAGACTGTCGAGGACTTCCCATCCTGCTGTGCCCAAATGATCCCAAACTAGGAAACGTGCAAGAAAGCAGCAAAATGCATGATTAGTCTGTGGCTTTTCAGTCTTGGAACAAAACTCCTGTGTGATACTATGGGAGGAATGCCTTTAAACTTCATGTCAATTGGTTTTGAATAATTATTTTAGTCTGCTTTAGCATGTGATGACATCCAAACCATTAACAGCTGCTTGAAAGCAAAATGTAAACTAAGACTGAGCCGTCTAGAAAGAAGACAAGAAACAGATCAGACAGTAATATCCAGCAGGTGTCCTGCAAAATAAGGTGCTACTTCAAAGTGGTGGTGGTTCATTGCCGAAACACCTCATATTTTCATACCAGGAAAACTCAGTAGAAATTACCAGAGGTAAAATTCCAAACGTGATCCTAGCTCTCAAAAATAACTATTTTGAAAACATGAATCATTAGAGGTGGTGAGAGCTGCCAACATACCAAGAATGCAACCTTTTCTGAGAAAACACCTCCTGACCAGAGTAAGAATGATGCCTCATTAGTGTCATAAAATCCCACCACAGTGTCAGGTATGGAATCCTGGATGCCTTGAGAATTTTAATTGCTCGTATGACCTGGGTCTCTGTTTGACTGTCAGCTTACAGCAGTGTTAAAAATCCACCACAGCCTTGCAAGACACAAGAAAGAAAAAAAAAGAAAAAAGAAGCCTGTTCTGGAAATAAATTCACCCACTTATAAGCCAACAAACACAGACACAATCTGGGTTGGAGTGAGTGCAGCCCTCTTTGGGAAAACAAAGGGCCATGAATTGTCTGCAAATGTGTTTTCTGCACGGAAAAATATCTCCTTTCTTTCCACAACACATTTTCAATCGAGGATTTAATTAAGCGAGTGTGAGAGTTTGTTTGAGGAGTACCGGGAAAGCAGCACAATAATAAAGGCACTGTGATAGAGCCAGAGAGTCAAACAGCATGCTGCTAAATACACAGCTCACATTTCTGTCGTCTAACTTTTTTTTTTTTTTGACATCGTGTGTAATTTGTCTACACATTTTAATTCATGAGGTCTGTAGGTATGAAAGCCAGCACATTCTTACCTGGTGTTGATGCCAAGGGATAATGCTTGCCCATGGGAAACAAAGATTCCTAACTAGAATCAGATATTATATTTTATTGCTTGTTGGGTTGTGTGGATGTGTTCTATTAATTTTGATAGAGAACGCTTTTTGCAAATGTTAAATTATCTAGTGATACCCTGACACATATGTTATATAATATGTTCTTTTCTATGTCTAGTAGTTGCTCATAGGACAAGTTAGCTCAGTGAAAAATGTCAGTTGATTCCCAGCAGTGCCTTTGAAGTGAGAAACAAAGTGGAATGAAGCATAATATCCCCAGGGTCCCATTTAGTATTTGGGAAAATAAACATTTGCCAAGCCCGATCTTGTGTGACTGACTCTGTACGTATAGGTCTGGGAAAAGAGCCAGTTGTATTTCTACAATATAATTAAAATGATAGGTATTCAGGAGATGAGCTGCTCTTTGAGGAGTAGTGATGATTTCATTATTCAGTCTTGTTGAATGCAAAGAGACACTGTAGAGACTACACTGCAGTAGAGTGAGTAATGCAGACGCACAGATTGAAATAAACACTGGGCTACTTTAAACAAACATCACACTTTGATGGATTTCTTCTATGTTTTTTTATGTTTTTTTTTAATGTTTTTTTTATGTAAATCGAAGAAAACCATAGACAGCTATGATTTTCTTCGATTTTATGAATGGAAAAAAGAAAAACATTCTCATATTCCGAGCATACGCTGTTATAAACCCCAATGTTATTCTGTAATTAGGTAGAATTTGAGAAAAGAATCACCACAAGGTCTATTTAATAGCTGTTTTGGAGCTTTCAATCATATCATATGATCTTCATCAGCAGATGTAGTTTTTTCCCCAGTTGTCATGCAATTACAGCTGTTAAAATTTTTTCTCCCCAATGGAATATGTATTAGAATAGGAGGTTTGTGTATGAAGGGATGCTCAGAAATAACGCATCATAAAAAGACGTGTTCTTTTTATTGGGTTGGGTAGGAAGCATTAGGTTAATTTGATTTTATCACTAAATGCAGATCTGAAGGGAAGAAGATGAATTAAGACATAGTTTTCAGTTTAGAAACTGACTCATCAAAGCTTATCTGTGACTTTTTAATCACAAACTTGCTTCTTGGCATTTATTCAGAGGTCCTATCCAAGACAGAGAAAATAAAAATCTTTCTTATGACTGAGCACATATTTTTTTTAATCCTTTTCCAAAGCCCACACTTCAACCACTCATTATATCCCTGCTAAATGTCCTGATTTATTACATCTTCAAATTTCACAATCTGGGGACAAATTGGTCTCCTCAAAAATGCATGAACATGGCTAAGAAGCCCCATATTAGATGAAAATGCATTCCTGATGTTGCAACATGAGAGAATGCAGGCATGGTCGTGTCACTGTGCATTAAAGGAGATGCCATGTTTTATGACCTGCAATACTGTTACTAATTTGGGGACACTTGATACAGTGCATTTCATTAGAGGGAGACACAAACACAGAAAGCCACAGTGCTGTTTCTCTCTGTCCGGTCGCTAAGCTCAAGGTGACAGAGACACATGGCCCACAGGGTGGCTGGGTTAAGCATCTCTTCTAACAAGAGGAACAAAAGCATTGCAAAGCGGAACAGGCCGTCATGCCAAAACACTCATAAAGAGACAAGAACTGGCAAGTCCTCCATCTCCACATCTTGAGAAATAATCACTCCCTTCTGGATGTGTTTATGAGGGCAGAGGGGCCTGTGCTATGACGCCTGTACAATATACTGAGGAAGAAGCACACAATGCAGCTGATCTGAGCCTTGGACAAAAAAAAAAGAAAAGAAAAGGGCATGTCTGCAGTGACATTGTGCTTTTGTCATCTTCTAAATGACAGACATGCTTTCTGTTGTGTATCTGTCATGGAGATTTGAAACAGAGCTGGATGCAAAATTGATTCAGTAAGTCACTGCAAAGATGACATATCTATCTGTGACCACACAAAAAAACACCCCACATTGTGTCACTTTACAGCTACAGCTTTATAATCCTAGGTGTTCTCCACATGTGCTTCAGATCAAATCATAAAAGTCAGGCATACGTTCCTTTTTAGCAAGAAAATCCTTTATCCTAGCACAAGCTTATATAAGGTTTGAAGTAAAAAAAAGAAAATTTGTCCCTTGGCACAGAGCTATTGTAAAGTCCGAGGAAAGAGAGAGGAGAGTTGAGTCCAGCTCCTCTGTGACTACAGCACCATCCAGTGAAAACCTCTTTCTGATTCAAATGAATGGAGCCAAGGTCGGGGCCAAGGAGTCTGGACACAACGCAGCATGCAATCACCTCTCAGAGCAGCACTGAACACATGTTTCTGTGAGAGACCAGGGGCGGGCTCAGAGACTTTTGAATGGAGGAGCCGGATCGTGGGCACGGTTTTAAAGAAGGACCTGCACGTTTGTAAAATGAGTAACAGTGTGTAAAGACTCAAATCGTCCGGGTTCGTTTTGTGTCTCTTTGTGGTTACATCTCTTTACTCTATTTATGTCTGTTTTTAGTCCATTTGCATCTCTCATGTTGAAAAACACTTCAGTGGGTATGAAGTATGTCACGTGAGCAGCAGACTGTTTACAAGTTACCACAGGATTAGAGTATGGTGGATTTATGCCCCAGTGGAGGTTCAAATAATTCCATGTGAAATCCAGGGATATGTATATTTTGTCCACCCATTTTAAAGCAGCCCTTTCAAGCTGATGGATATGGTGAGAGCACATGACATGCAGAGGATTTTCTATTCCCTTTCATGATTACTGTGGCATTGTTTCTGTCTAAGCTTTGAGAACCTCTGAGGACGTCTGTGGGAAACCAGGCATTTGCTTGTTTGTCAGAAGCCCATTTATAATAGATCCATATTTCAAAACAAAAGCAAACCATCAAAGTGTTTATCTTAATCATTACATCCTACTCAGTGCAGCGTTTATGAATTATGTTACAATGAGGAAATTAGCTCCAAACCATGAAAGAACAAAAGAAACTTTAGGATTTAGTGATACTTGATATGGTGGAAAATGAATAACAAATATGCCTGGTTTGTTTGAACCCGCTCAGTTTGTACACACTCTAAAATCGTTTTTTAAGCCTCTGTACATGATATGATGGTTACCTCAATATATATGATATATTTCTTCCAGTGTGATTTGCATGTGGAGAAGGGGATTTCCTCTGAGAATCTGGTCAGGAGAGTTGCATCAAACGTGTTCTCTGGATAGACGAAGAGGGCTTTATGTGTCTCTGTGAGCTTGTTAAAAAGCAAAGGAGAATGTCAAGGAAAGGAACACGTGGATATACCATTCCCGGTGGAACAGCCAAGGCTTTAAGAGAGAAATCTGCACCAATTCTTTTTTCTTTTCTTTTTTTCTTTTTTGCTATCAATATGTTTTATTAAATATGAAAAGTTCACTAACAAACTGGGCCAGTGACCTGAAATGTCATAAAATGTTCCTGGAACGCAACTCGGAAGTGAAATAAAAGTGTGTTTGTTATTGCTGGTTCTGAGTCTGTGCTATTGTTCATGGTGTAATTTGCTACCTTTGAATTGGTACCCAACCAAAGTTAAGATTATGATTTATTTCCTACAAATAACCTTAGTGTAATATATTAAAAGGCTGTTACTAATAGATCTTTCACGTTAGCCAAAGCTACGCAAGTGGAGCAACAGCCCGGTCCAGATTCTGAAGAGCAACTGAGGCGGGAGGCCACCGTATGTACTGTAATGGAATCCAGATCATGACCTATTTTTGTTTAGATTCACTTTCGTTGGCATGTCATGTCTACAGCAGTTTCTGTGCTGACATTTACAAAGCCTGTGATAAATGAAGGTTAGCTGGGTTGGGCGTAATGTCAGCCTGTCCAGCTCGTGCACCAACCACAGAGCATCCTGACAGGTCCATGTTGCAAACTTGGTGACATGACATCCGGACCTCGAGCTCCAGCCGCCTTGTAGCACCACAGGACTACTTCCTCTAATTAGTTTCTTCATTTATCAGTCGGACCCTTCGCCACATGCCGTTGATGTACAGTGATCCTGAGACCAAGAGTGCTCCTTTGATATGGAAACAACACAATTCGTCACCTTCTCTGCTTCCCATCACACCAGGCAGCTCACCGCGGACAAATGACATTGATTGTAATGGCTGGCCATGTGAAGGTGCTCCCTTGAGTTACTCCTTATATGACTTTAATCTGAATCTAAAGGTGTGATCATAAACAGGCCAAAAATCAGCAGAGCATTTCACACGGATATCTCTGGAAGTCATTTCTCTCTCTCTCCCTCTCTCTCTCCCTCTCTCTCTCTCTCTCTTTCTGGAGAGCAGTGGCTACAGTTGAGTGTAGATCTGTCACTCTGCCAGCTGTCGCATCCCTCCTCTGGCTTAGATGAAAGCTTTAACCTGGAAGCAAGGCGGCAGCGGACATATGCAAGTGATTTGTGTAGAATAACTAACAGGATGGTCTTATGACAGTCAGTGCAGCTCCTCTGGGCTTTGTTGTTGCTCCGAGGAGGCAGCCCTCTGAAGGCAACAGTGCCAGGCTTCTAGCTGTCACCCTGGAGACCTGGATCCTGTTGCACCAGTTGGGGATTTATGCTTCACTAAATTAAAATGGGTTGCATCACACAAACTAGTTTTTATGTAGATATTAGATGTTAGACCCACTAACATCTAATAACTGAGTGATAAAGCTAACACTAGCTTGTTAATATACAGTATGAAGTGTGTAAAATAAAAGAGGTAATGTGGAATGTGGCTGAAATAGCTGACCCAACACTCTTGCCATTATTTAATACTGTTAAATAATGATGAAAACAGGGAATATTTTAAAGTACATTTTATAAAAGTAACACAACATACCTCATTTGACCTAAATTCATTAAGATTATGTTAGCTAGCATGATTCAATATTTCATTCTAAACTGCCTAAATGCTACCGACACACATCTCTCCATAAATGCATTTTTAAATAAAACAAACATACTTACATTTACAATGGATAAACAGTTAAGTTTAACCTTTGGAGGCTATGCTACAGCTTGTAATGCTACAATGACCTCCTGTTTACATAGTTGATTGCTGTTGACTGGACAGTGCTAGAGTAGTTTCCTTGTGGCCGATATATGCCACTTAGTCCTACTAAGTGTCCCATTACAACTTGTAAAGTTTTAGTAAATCACAAGTTTTGGAACTAGCTAGTTGTACTAAGAACTATGGAAATGATGCACTCTTTGGAGCATCAGGGCCTTGGAGGAGAGAGAGATAAATCTAAAAAAAGGTCAATATATCAAAATAAAGGTTTTCCACTCTCACCTTTGACATTCTGTATAATTACACTTTCTTTAGTGAGTCTTGGTTTGTTGGTCACAAGTGAGGTCAAGGAAGGAATGCTTTTTAGCTTGTACCTTGAACTACGAAAACAAAGTTATCAAGAGGTCCTTCATTGTACAAAGGGAAAAAACCTGCGTGTGAAAATTCTCACACAGTTAAACATGACTTCAGATTCACACACAACACATGTGAAGGGTGGGGAACTATTTGGGAAATGTCTAACAGCGTGCAAGTAACGGATGATAAACTTTTGTGTCTGTAGCAGAATTTTTCCTCTTTTATTTGATGTTTGATGATTCACGATATTGGAGAACTCATATAGTGGAACCAAGCAGCTATATGAATGTTTTTGTTTCACCCAGTGATTCAACTGCAATATCTAAGCCAAACAAAAATCTCCTGGAAAGATAAACCCTAACACCAGATCGATCTTTCTCGTCTCCATGTCTGATCAACTTGCCAGTGCAGGTAAAGATTATGGATCTGCTCATTTCCTCTATTTGAGCCAAAGAGCAGATGGATTGCACATTAAAAGACGTCAGACGTGCCAATGACCAATTTTAAAGGCTAAAAAAGTGGGATAGAGGCAACATCCGGGCAAAACGGCATGGTTTTCCCAAGGCCTCTGTGACCAAAAGGCAGTTGGAGAGAAGACTCTGAAATATAACCATCTTCCGTTTGTGTGATTTGTTCTGTATATTAATTCATTACATTTCAGACAAATGACGAGTCTATGTAATAAAAAAACTCAATGCAACTCAAGCTTAAGATGCGCATTAGATAGCATGGCTAAGGAGGATCAACAAATTACACAGTGGGGAATTAAATTAGGTGCAAAATGATGGATGCATGTGTGTTTATGTATAAATGTTCAGCCCACATGTTGAATATTGGTATGGATGTAATTCTTACCAGGACATTATTCTGGCTCGGCTAGATAACAGGATAACATTGCCTGATGCTTTACAGAAATTAATAACAACCTTGGTCACACAGTACATTTACATTAGATGGATGAGAGCAGAACATTTTATCAGACATCTGCTCAACTCAACTAATCTCAGACAGTTGGAACTGAAGCTCGCTTGCAGAACCAAATAAAGCCGTGAACTGTTGCTAACACTGCACAGTGACTCGTGGTGGACTGTCATCCAAGAATACCGCATAAAACCAAATCATTCTTATAAAGCTCTGCTGTCCCCACGGCTTTGAGCTGGGGCTTCAGAGCTTATAAAGGGGATACTAAATCCCTTTAAGAGACTTTGTGGCCTTGAGGTTAAGGTAACAGTTAATTGTTTCGCTTGTGTCCTGAAGATATTCGCAGTGAGCTCATGAATCAAGCATGTGACTTATGCATCAAGCCACATCCCTTCATTCTCCTCATGCAGCACGCAGCCTGTGATTTATGGCTGGACAGTGGCCTGCAGAGGTGTTGGATTCAATGAAATACAAAGAAAAACATCTGGAAAGCCTATTAGCTCCAAATCTCAGCATGGGTCAGTTTGATAGCGATGGCTGACGCATGCCTGGATTTGACATGCTGATGCACACTGAGGGACACGGTGTGTTTCTCATCGAACAGACGTGTCAACCGAGGTGGTTCTAGATCGATATTACTGAACATCCTAAATATTCAGTCCTACTTAAAATGCCAGGTGAGCTAACAAAAGCCTTAAATGAGCCTCTTCCATGTATCCCTAATGCCTCCCAGATGTACTTCAGTCCTGTTAGCGTCCTTGGGCGAAAGCATGAGAAACTTTAATCTGAAAAATGAAAAGGCCTTGATAGGATAAAACATCCATTGCAAAGCTGCGTGACACAGCCAGCGTTACACAAGTCATTCTAGTCAAGGATAATTGGGTAAGAAAGAGCACCGGCAGGGAGTGTCTGAACAAGGTACCCCTGCCTCCACTCATCTCAGCCCCGTAATAAGAGCATGGGGAGGTGTACTGAAATACAACCCCATCACTATTCATCCTCACCCCCTTGATGCAACAATGACTAGCACGCAGTCTGCTTTTCATTTAAGGGAATTACCTTTGGGAGGCCAGCAGACGTCTCCTGAGTTGCTCTGTGTGTGTTCTTCTCATCCCTGCAGAGCTGTCTCATTAACACAGAGCCCAGCAGGTTTGGTTTAGCATAGCCCCATCTCTGTCCTGCTGAAGCCTGCAGTCTGCTGCATGGAAGCTGAAAATAATGACTCATACACATAACAAAGTCCCTGTGCGCAGTCCCCAGTTCCAGCACCACTCCCCGGGTTGCTGCAGCTTAAACCTCCAGCCTTTCTAACGAGTTGACCGTAATGTTGAGGCCACTTAAGAACAAGAGAGCCGGGAGGGAGAGTGGGGTGTTACGTTAAGTAAAAAGAAAAAGCACTAGCCTAGTGTAATTCTTGACTTTCATGAGAGTTTTTTGTGACAGCTTGTGTAGCTTACCTAATGAGGTTTTTGACATGGTACATGGAGTTAAGCTTTTCAGTGTGAAGCATGACCCTTTTGTCTTTTTTTCAGTCTGGAGTGGAGCAGCTATTACTCTTTCCTCTGTAAAACGTGTTTTACAGCCACTGAACAGACCTAATTATTCAATCATCAGTAAGGTGGCCACTTCCTTTAGAACACTTATGAGTTCAGGCGTCATCTCACCGGGGTGTGGCTCATATCATTTACATTTCATTAAAGCATGCTGTGAGACATCATTGATTTCTCAGTAAACCAGGAGTTTCCATGATGCAAGCTCATGGGTGGGGGGAGCGGTCTGACGTGTCACCCATCAGGAGCTGTCAGGAGCTGTCAAAGGACAGGATCCAGACCCTTGGCCAGGAGAGGCCAGGCCAGCCAGCTGTCACCTCTCTGACACTGGCTGAGACCATCCATCTGGCTGAGAGAGGCCCACCATGGGTGGAGAGTAACTTGCCAGATCCCGGACTACATGCACATGAAGGCAGGAATGCGCACACACTAGCAAACATGTTTCATGTGCACATGGACGCACATTAACATTTACGCGCGTACAATGACATACATGCGCCTCTCTGTGCATGTACAATGCTGCATGCCAGAGTTATTTTGGTTAATCACCAGCACAATCTGCGGTGCTGTCCACATGAATCATTCCCCCACAGACAGAGCCGGGAAACAGAAGTGACACGCTGCTATCAAGCTGAACAGACACAAATAAACAGTTATAACATTTGGCTGTAACGTTCGCTTTCACATACAGTAACTTTCTGTCTCACAGAGTGAGCTTTAACAGCAAGAGTGTTTTTTCCATATACCTATGCATTATTATGAAGTACATAAAAAGCCCTCCGCTGGCAATAACATTTGAATCAGTGGCAAGCTTCCTCTACTACTCTACTCTACTATTATGACACAACAAAGTAGTAGATATATCTCTCCTTGTTAGGTTTCACTAGATGTTTTACTGCTGTGATACTCATGTAAAGTAAAACAACAACATCACCGCACATTGGCCAAGTGTGGAACACATCCACCCTGTCAATGTTTAAGTAAGAGGGGTCAGCGGAGTTGCCAGACATATGGAGAGCATTTGGACATTTTCAGACTCCGCAACGACCACAACAGAGCCAGGCAGAGTGTTGTACATCTTGTTTAGGTAACATCTCATTTTCATAAAAATCTTAAATAGCTACAATTACAAAAAGAAATACATTTGCTATTTTCAATATTCTTTCACTGAAGGCTGAAATTTGTTATGACTCAATTTGCCGTCATTGGACATGTGCTTCAACTGGAAAGCACATCTCTCTGATAAATCCCTTTAATTCAAAGTGGAGTTAGTGAGGACTGATAAAACCAATTAACCAAGGCACAGTTTAAATGTGGGTGACCTCTATGTCAAACCTTTAGTTTCTGTAAAAAGAATCTTGCCTTTTCTGGATTGTAGTTAAATACTCAAAGCAGCAGTTATGATCAAGGACTTTCAAATTGATCTGATAAATTAATAAATTTATAATTTAATAATAAATTCAATAATAATTTAATAAGTAAAGTACATACCGCTGCACTCAAATGCAGTATGTTATTCTGGTGAAGTCATCAAGAGTTCTTATCACTCTCAAGAGATGAGAGGCAACTGCGAGCCATGAGAAATGTTACTGGAAGCACAGAGCAGACTCAGGAAGGCAAAGACAGACAGAGGAGGAGAGCAGGAGACTGAGATCAATGATAATGTGATCTGATGACACAGTTGAGAGAGATGTTCCCCTCTGGTGGTCTCACCATCGACCAAGTCAGAGTTGAAGAGAGTGAATTTTGTTTGGATTGGCTTTAATCTTCCCATCAGACAATATGAGGCGGGCGGTGTGCTGCAAGTGTTTTCCATTTTGCCACAAGAGAAATGTGTCAGGTTCTGCAAGTGCACAAGCACAGATACGTCAGCGCGGCACATTGACAGGCAGCTTGTTCAAATAAAGAACTGACAAAGCCCTGAACTGAGCGGCTCGACTGTTGAGAAAAGTATTTACAGAAACACATGTGCATGACAACAATAAACAAAAACAAAGTGATTCCCTCTGCTGGTTCTCAGAAACTGCCTGTCCATGGTGCTGAAAGGATTGTTGAAAAGGGTTATGCATTCTTGTTCCACTCTAAAGTTAATTGCAAATGGTTACAGAGTAGTTTAAAAATGTGACAAAATGGAAAACATAACTTTTTGTGACAGCTTTGCCTATGTGTTCAACAACTTATCTTTGATAAATAGCATCATATGGTGCTGGTTGTTTTAGACAAAAGAGTGTGGAGCCAGATGATGAGTGGCGCTCATTGCAAGAGAACACTGAACGTAAATCAGCGATACAAATGTGTTCTCCATCTATTGCAAAAGACCCCATGCTTTGCAGGACCAAATAGCAAAAGAAAACAGAACAAGTGTCTGCAGGCATGCTAGACAGCTTTGTAAGTTATAAAAGCAAAGCAGTGCTTTGAGCTCAATGCTAATGGCATCACGCTAACATGCTGTTATTTGGTTATATGGTTTTCCCCGTTCACCATCTTAGTTTAGCATGTTAGCATGTTAAAATTAACACTAAACACAAAGTACAGCTGCGACTGATGGGTAGTTTTTAAGTCAGTACAGCTGAATGTTTGTACCAAATTCCATGGCAATCTAACCATTGGTGCACCAACCAACCATCCCTATAAACAATATGCATCATACTACTACAGGCAAACTAATGTGTTCTACTGCTTGACGAACCAAGTATTTTTTGTCCCTGTTTGATACTTATTTGTGTGTCCATACTGTTTAGATAAAATGCCAAAATACCGCAAAAAATGAAAGCTGTCTCCAAAGCAAATGCCCAAGAACACCCATGATGAAAATATGTAAATACTCAGAAGAATTTTCCTGGCAAAGCAGAAGAAAATATTTACTCACTGACTTAACAATTGATGTTTCAGGGGGAAATTATTGCCAAGATGTTTTGTGACACAGAAAGTGTGCAGGCGCGTGATCAAACTCCAAATCTCCTGGCAGGCCACAGGAGGATGTTTGAGACTGTAATTAGCTTTAAGCTGTCCTGATGTTAAAGACTCCACCATGAGACTCACGCAAACATGGCTGCCACGGTGCATACCTTCATTCAGTGTGGAGGCCTAATAACCAGTGTTTATATTGTGGCAAACAAATATGAACATGGCAACGGTGGTGTGTTTGATAAGCTGTGTGTTGTTCAAACATATCCAAAGACTAGATAACATCATCAAATTAACTTCCTTATTAGTGGAGTTTTGAAGACATGACAGCTGTATAAATCAAAAAACAATGACTTGATCAGGTTTTCCCCTCTCATATTTTTAGTTACTCAAATTATTTCTGACTACTGAGATCATTTTTTGGTTCAGAAAGGACAGTCAAACAACTTTCAATCTTCTGCCCTACACCTATTTTATCTGTCCCATTCGTAACATTTATAGGTGTATAAGTAGTATATTAATAAGTGTTTCCACTGTGTTGGTTGCTGCCGTGGGTATAATAATCTTTCCGCCTTGGGCATTTTACATGATGACAAAATGTGAGCAGAAAAATAAGAGCATAGAGGTTGAGTTGGACCCACATATACAGTCATAAAAATGATCACCCAAGAGGGAAATCTTGTTTAATATAGTATAATAATAACACTGACAAACAATGCTCTACTATCACTTCTCATAAAAGCAGTGTCCAAAGACAAATCAGGGTTTAATAAAAGTATTTTATAGAGATAGGAAAGGGATAGTATTTTATTATAATGTCTCAATCACACTTAACGATTTATCCACCTAATTATGGTGGGTGCCCGGGTTGCACTGTCACAGTAAAGTATGGCCCAGAAAGAGCCAAGAACTTTTATTGAGCTGATATTAATTGATTTGTCCTGACCTACCCAGGCCTGGCCTCCCTGGGCTCGGCTTCCTCAGTGGAGCGGTGCCAAGGTCTGTCCTAACCCTGCATAAAAATAAATGAGAAGCTATGGGGCTAGTCTCTAAAGCCCGAGGATATTGTTCGATTTCACGTCAGCCCTCCAGGAGGCAATTTAAACAAGCCAGCATGCTAATCAACATGGTATAAAAGGTTGTTCTGGAGGGTGGCCCACTCTCCTTTTTTTTCTCATCTCTCCTGTTCCAACCAAGGCCAAAAAAAGACCTAAACAATCTGAGGGGAAAGTTTTATTGAGCCTGTATCTGAGAGAACATTACACTCCAGTGTAATGTTACTGTATGCTGTGGAAAAGGAAACAAGTACTCTTACTTTAAAAGGCAATGCCCTGGCCAGTTAGGCTGGCATGCCATTATCACAATTATTTTTCAAAAAACAGAATAATCTCTAATAAGCCACTTTGGTATAACAATCAACAATCAGAGAAAAGATGCTTATATAAAAACATGTTGGCATGGAGAAATCACCCCGCCACTGGAAGACACTGAGCCAGGACGTGAGCTTCCCTGCTGCCATCAGCACATCAACAACGTCTCAGTGGAACCACATTGTGACCCTCGTCTGAGGAGGCAGAACCCCGATCCCCACAAATAATTCAATACTCTAATATCCCCTTGGTATTTGTTGCAACCACAGAAATACGATAGTGTTCATTCTCTGCTTGTGCCCTGAACCCACAGGTCAGGTGGTAGCAGATCACAGACTTCTCTGTGACTCAGAGGTTAAACTAATCACGCATGACTTTCTCACATGGCCCAACCACTACCTTAAGAAATCTACACCAGCCTGTCGCGCAACAATGGATGAACCTGCCTTTCGCGCATTTACATCACTGTGCACTTTAGTTGGTTTGACTGTGGCAATGAACCACTGATTGAATGACCTACAACAATCATTAATATCCAAAATGTGATGTAACTCTCAATTTAGGTGGACACATTTCTTTAAACGGCACCAACAATCTCCCTGAACCTCTCTGAATTACATCTTTGAACCTGCAGGCTCACACATTGTATCTGTACAACTCATCAACACCCCACCCTGATCTCAAAAGAATGTCAAATATCTGTATGATTTTTTTTTTCTGCAATAAATCTCCCATAAAGCCACATTTGACCATCACATTTTTCAACTAAGTATTATTTAAGCATGCCTCTTTATCTAAGGATGTCCTTTAACCATCTCAGTGTTTAGATAAAAAAGCTCATTTCTAAAAATCAGTCCTTGAATAGATGTAAGCGCTAATAAACACTGCCCCCTACTGATATAACAATGTTTGTACAATTTCTCACCCAAATCACCCAATACAGTCTAAGTATAATGCAGTATGTGTGTGGGTTATAGTTTTGCTGTGCTAAGCTGTCAAATACCCCATCAGTTTAGTAGCTTATTTTTTTACATTGAAAATGTATTTCATTTTTTACATGGGATCTATTCTAAATACATCCCTTGAGTTTTCTGGCTCCATAAGTCAGCTGTCAAAGGAATCTAGGAATCCTGAAACTTTCAATAAATATGGTTGTATTTCTACAATATTTCTTTAAAAACTGTGGAACCTGAGCATTTATTACACAACAAAAAAAAAAGACTAACACTCACACTAACATTGTCTTTATTAATTAGTGCAATAAAACCATCCTCAGCATAAAACTATGGCAAGAGAAAGGTAAAGAAAATTAAGAAAGGCAAACAAATTGTGTGGCATGAAAATCAAGAGAATAAAAGAAAAGAAAAAAAATGAATAAAAAATGACAAAGGATACACAGAATGTCTGACCAATTTTAATTATTATCACAACAAGGAATAAATTTGTAGAAATTAGCTGGTCTGAAAAAATGTGCATGAAAATATATGAGCATAACACAACAGCATTGGTCAACAATCAAAACGACAAAGTAAAAAATTAAATATATAATGCGGCCTTTAATCAAAAATATTGCAGGAATAATGCTAAAATCAGATAAGTAATTAAAAGTAGGGAGACCAGGGACAGCTTACTGTAAGAGATGAGTACTGGAGACAAAAACAACTAAGTGGAGACTAAACAGATTCTTGCACCGGGAGTTGAACTGTTGGTTCTTTCACAAACTCACAAGTTCTCTCACTGTTCAGTTCACCATCACAGTCCCACTGTGAATGTTTGTCTGCCTTTAGAGTGAAGGTCTTCTGTACCAACTTTATCCTATTCAACATCTTCACTTTTCTTGTGTCCTTTATCAGCCAAACTGTTGTTGTCAGACTCTTCTTTTGGGCCACACTGGAGCTCATCTTTTTCTTGATCCCGGTCTGCATGTGCAGTGTCCGGGAACTGCTTCTCCGCGCTTGAGTGGTCCGATGTTTTTATTTTCGGATGAATGCCTGATGAATTAGATTCTCCGACAGGTTCTTTATTGGCCAGCTCTGAGTGAGACTCTTCTTTATGTTCAGCAGCAGTGTCCTCAGGTGGAATATCTGAAGAGCTTTTGGTCAAAGGGGAAGGTGGCTGAGCACTAGAAGAGGTTTCAGTACTGGCAGGACTTGTTTGATCCCTTTTCGGTTCTTCATTCTTTGACTCACGAGTGTTAGTATTCATTCCTTCATCATGGCCTGTGATGAATGAACAATCAGAACCATCAAAATAAAATTACAACAACCTTTATGTCACGTTTCAGTTATAAATCTCTCACCTTCATCTGCCTCTGCTGTGCTGCTGTCTGGCTGCCCCTCAGACTCATCTGAGTCCTGGCTGGTTTCGTCGTCTTCTTCTCGATCCGAGTCTGCATGTGCAGTGTCCGGGGACTTCT
>JAVQJL010087163.1:0-18298 GCA_036024295.1 Nannoperca obscura
TGTGTGTGTGTGTGTGTGTGTGTGTGTGTGTGTGTGTGAGATGAAGGGATGGGGAGGGGGGGCGGGGCAGAATGGCAGCAGCAGGACAGTGATGCAGTTTAAATACTTGGACCAGCGTCAGGAAGTTATTATGAGGAAATTTAGTTGCTCTTTTCCTGTTTTGACATCCACAACGTGGAGAGCACTTTTATTCCCCTCCTACAAAACAAAACCACTTCATGACTCCCGTGCAGCGTTCGGGGGGGGGGGGGGGGGGGGGTTACCCGGTTCCGGGTTGTGCAGAGTTTCCACGAAGAAATGTGTGAAATCTCGTGATGGTGAACAGTAATCACGCTCATTAAATATAATACACCAGAGCTGAGACGACTAGTGGATTAATCTCGTACTGAAAATCATTAGCGGCCATTTTGATCATAATTAATCACTTTTTAATAAAGAGAAACGCCCAAAATTCACCTTTCTGGTTATCTCAGTTCAGATTTTTGGACTGTTTTGGACAAAACAAGCAACTGGAATATAAATTGCGATGTTTTATGTGGAACTGCCCCATGAAGCTGTCTTTAATATCCCCCCGGGGACAAATAACGTTTTTTGAATTGAATCAACATTTTTCGCTGTTTCCTGGTGTCTTATAGACCAAACCGCTTAATTGGGTAAATAATTGGCAGATTAATAGTTAATGAAAAGAATCGGCCCGTATATTACCGTCTCCGTTCTTTTTTCTCGTGACAGTTGATGCCATGTTTGATAAAGATTTGTTTCTGATATAACAGGAAGTGGACTTTGTTGCAGGCTATAAAACACCGAAAGAGAAACTGGTTTTAGTATCGACGCAGAAACAATCGAAACCTTTCCACTGATTCTCACCACAGCGATCACAAACCTGCTGCTGCCATTAAGTCGACACGAGGGGAAGCATGGTGGCAAAACTGCACCAATTACACAAGTAGCAAACGTTTGTTAGCTAGCGGGCCGCCGCAGCACTCGAGGCCAGCGCCCTGACAGTAATGTGTCGGGGGGTTGTGACCTCGCCCGTGCATGTCACATCAAACTGTGTAGACTTCCACGTAGCCTCCTGCGGCCGGCGTAGCGTCGCGACAGCAGCAGCCGGGCGTTTAGTGCAAGAAATGTGATACGACATGTGATACGAAATGTGATACTTGGCTTCACTGCTTCAATTTCTGCATGTGTCACTAACAGCAGTCTACCAAACAGGCGTCTCGAGCTCAAATCCTAGACAAAGCCACAGAGTACATCCAGTACATGAGGCGAAAAAACCACACGCACCAGCAGGACATCGACGACCTGAAGAGGCAGAACGCACTGCTGGAGCAGCAAGGTAACGACTCACCGTCGCTGCGTCCTGCAGGCCGGGGGCACGAGACACGAGACATTAACTCCGATTTTAAGAACGGCGTTTCTGGATTCAGGTTTGCCGGCTGGTGGTAGTTAAGGAAACGTGAGGAGGAGGAGGGAGGGCGAGGACACACAGCAGCTCCCACACCCTGATTTGTTGTGGTTGGATGTTGTAGTGATAAAGTAGCGTGCGATTGAACGCTTTGACAACAAGACGTCCTTATCGCTAAATCAAGCGTCTGTGGAAGGTTCTGCCCTCTCTCCCGGCCGAATGTGTTGCTCCTCAATGTTTCCTCTCATGCGCGGCATCTGAAACCTGTTCCCGGGGTTTACTGTCTGAGATCCAAACTGCCGTCGAAGTGCACAGTAAAACAGATCGTGTTGATTATTTTGTTTGACTTTGTGTACCAGCGTCATGAATCCAAGTCCCGCCCCCCCCGCCTGCAGATACCTTTGACCACACGGTAAAAAAAGAAAAAAGTTTTATTTATTTCGATTTAATAATATTTGAATTATTCATTTCAGCCCCAGAAACATTTTTGGTGGGACAATATTTATTTCATGACCTAATAGTTACATTTTTAAATACATTATATTCAAACATTTCTCATCCTTTAAAAACTTACCATGTTTCTGCACTAAAACCCCCAAACTCTTGATGACGTGACCTCAGTGTTTTAATGGTAACCGTGGCTTCATGGGACACGAAGAAAACAAGCGTCATTGTATATTTGTTTGTTTTGAATTTGATGAACCAGATTACACACGAAGCGTCGAGTCTTCATGGGAAACGTGAAGAACAACAGAGGCGTGGCTTAAACAGCTAAATGTTTGTTTTTGTTTATGGCAAAGTGGACATGACGCCGCCTCCCACTCCGCAGTTCCAGGGAAACAGATGCTAATGTCACGGCTTCCTCCGTTTTACATCCTCAGGTGTTCTGCGTTTGTGTTGTTTTCCCGCCTGATGTTTGCTGTCTGCACTGACTGTATCGTGTTGAAACCCTGCCGTTCGTCTTCCTCACCTTCGCCCCGTGTCTGTGTTTGTTGTTCTTGCCGTCCGTGCAGTGCGTGCTCTGGAGAAGGTGAAAGGCTCCACCCAGCTCCAGGCCAGCTACTCGTCGTCCGACAGCAGCCTGTACACCAACCCCAAAGGCAGCGCCGTGTCGGCGTTCGACGGGGGCTCCGACTCGAGCTCCGAGTCGGAGGCGGAGGAGCCGCCCAACAGGAAGAAGCTGCGCGTGGAGGCCAGCTAGACGGCGCGGCGTTTCAAAGACCCGGGCCGGTGTCGAGGCGGGCGGGAACACGAGGGAGGAAACGCAGCCTTCAAAGCTCTCGAGGCTCATCCCCCCCCCCCTACCCTACCCTTCTCCTCGTGCCAGCAACAGCCACCCGCGGCCTCCCTCACCGTCCTCCTCCCTCCATCTCGGGGTGGGCTCGCACTGGAGACTCACGACCCCTCAAACCTCCACACACCGCCGCCTCGTCTCCAAGAACAGGAGGGGGGGAAGTCAGCAGGGTGGAAGACGGCTGCTTCGATCCATCTAGAGAGCTTCAGGTTTTTTCCCCCTTCTCATCCCTCTCTCTCTCTTTTCTTTGGTTCTCTGTCATTGTCGTCACCCCCCCCCCGCAACGTCAACAATCCAAAACCCCAAAAGAGGCAGCTTGGCTACTTGATTGGACTTGATGCTTTTTTTGTACCCTCAAGAAAGCCCCTCCTCCTCCCTGGGTTGTTTTTTATTTTTTTTTGGGAGGGGGGGCAGGAGGGTGTCGGGCGTACTCCTCCAAGCACTGCTATATTATATATATTATTATATATATATATATTATTTTTTTGTTGTTATTCTTGATAAAAATCTGTTTAGAATTTACACACACACACCTAGATAAATCGTCCTGGACAAGTTTACCTTTTTAAAATAAAAAACTAAAAAACATTTGTAGCTTACTTTTTCCACTAAAGAATGTGAAGACGTCGAAGCCAACGTTAAAGTGATATCCACCTCAGGCCCACTGGATGGCAAAAGTTTTCTGCCCGACACGTTTATTAACACAAGAATAATATAAAAAAGAAAAAAAGAAAACATGACTTCTTTTGGTGAAATTGATGTTTTAAAGGAGAATATTCCTAAACTTGTATCGTATTTTGTCCTTTAGCTTGAAGTAGTGAATGACTTTAGGTGGCTGAATACATTAGGCATCTCTTTATATATAATAAAAAGCATTGATTGGATGTTTTCAAGTTCAAAAGTATGTTATGCATTTTGTAGTAATCTCACAAGTCATGGGAAAATGCCAATTTGTCACACGTAGTTTTCCTTAAGGGTATGAAAATAGGTATTGAATGTCAAAGGTAGCTCCTGTCTTTTGCAGTATAAGGAAGCGAAATAAGTCCCTGTTGATGTGTTGTGCTTTACACAGTAAAAAAAAAATCAATGTTGCTGAATCCCCCAAGGAAAAAAAGGAAGCATTCTGCGTGTCTAGGAAACGTGTGTGTATGTATATTGTTTCCATTTTATTTCCATTTAGGAGGGTATAATTAGTGTAATAGCTATTTGTTTGTCCGATTCCATTCCATGGAAATTAAAAGTATGTTGTACATACTGCCAACAATTGTCTTGCAAGTTGAGGCCTACCTTTACTATGAGACTATAAAATAAACTATTTTATCCTTTAACGAGCTCCCTGTGGTTCTTTAGCCGTCAGACCCAACGTGTTGCAATGCTTACAAATGTCCACATTTTCCTGTAAATAAAATAAAGTCTGCAGTGAATTCAACGATGGATTCAGTGACGCAGGCAGCTGTCTGGAATAAAGACGAATGTAACGATGCTCCTCTGACACGGCTGTTTTTAACCATGAGAAAGAAAGAAACTGGGCCAGCTGGTGTTTTTAGCCAGTAGCCAACCTGCGTACTGAATGCACGGTGGATCTGGATTGGATGCATTTCCCTTCATGTAACCGCCCACGCTGCCCCCAAAGAGGACCAAATGTTACAATGTGGCTGTTTTAAGTTGATTATTTTCTGCATGTTTGATTCATGTTTTCATTCAAATACAAACATTCCTGAGTTCCAGCTTCTAAAATGTGAGTGTTTCCTGCATTGCTAAGTCTAATATTGAGTTTGAGTTTGTTTTAAGACACAATCTTGAGTTTTATGGATTTGTACAAACGAAATTGACATTTTATAGACCAAACAACTTAAGGAAAGTAAACAGTTGCAGCCTGAACTCATCCCTGTAATTAGTACCAGACAATTTAGACAACAGTAGGATATTCTGGTGGATTTGAATTCATTATTTTATTATTTTGTTGTCCAAATGTAAATATGTAAATAAATATATCAGCCTTAACAAGTACGCATCACGTGTACGTCTGTAACTGTAGAACGTAAATCCTCCAACATCCCAGAAACAACACTGAGGACCGTCTTTGCTTCGGTGACTTGGTTTTTCCAAAGATGATATTGAATGATTTTAACTTGTTACTTGTGTCTGAGGTGAATCATTTAACAGCTGTAAAGAGTTTTAAAACACCATCAGGAAAACTGCTGTATAAAGTTTTATTAACTCGGGTCATAATGAAACTATAAAGTTCCACTTTCATTTCACAGAATCAAAACAATAGGCATTGCAAGCAAAAAATCCAGCTGAATGCGAAGCTGCCCACGCACACAACTGTTGACCTTTATTCAGGCAAACGACTCCTAAACTCCAGCCCTGGTTTTCCACTGAGGGCCGAACCATCCGACCGGCTCCTGGGCTCGTCTACGTCAGGCCTGACTCGTTTGCTGGTTCGAGTCCGTCCCCCAGAGTTGGCTGGTCAACGCGCGCAGTGGCGTCTCCACTGAGGACTCACTAGGACTGATGTTCCACCGATCCGGAGGTGGCGGCGGCGGGGTCCGACGGTCTGTCGGCGGCGGAGCCTCCCGGCTGCCTGATGTACTCGGGGACAGGCAGCCGGTGGAAGTGCTGCAGGGCCTGAGCCACCTTCTCCGGACAAATGTTGTAAACGGGATGAGTTGGAGCCTACAAGAGAGGACAAGAGGACAATAAGACATTTGCTGTACCATAATATTTTATTGTGAGCCTCTATTTACTCTAAACTTAATTTTACAACAACTTTATTCACTCTGGATCGGGTTTGATTATTATTACAGTATTTCTTGTACAGTGGGTCTGTGTAAACGGCCTCCATCATCCACGGAGGCTTTTCATCAGTTCCTTCAGAATGAAATCAGTTCGCTGAAGAAGAATCAAAAGCACTTCTGCGCTGTAGAAAGTTGCGTGTAAATGGCATTTTCAATCTTCATGAAACCAAATGGTGTCAAATGCTCGTCTTCACCCGTCTGTGTGTGCGGAGGACGACGATGTAGATAATGTTTACGAGGTCTGAACCGAACAAGATGAATCTTAAACTACAAACATCCCTCAAACTAAACTAAATGTTGAGTGGCCGTAGGAAGGGGGGGCAGATTTCTCCAGTAGTAGCTTCTCTACACTGGCTCCCTGTAAAATGCAGAATAGAATTTAAAATCCTTCTCCTCACATTCAAAGCGCTCAATGGTCAGGCACGGTCATGTTCTCCTTCCTCCTGCCTTGAACTGAAATTGAATTGGACAGAAAACCAAGAACTCCTGTAAGACTGAATGTAATTCATTACAGGTCCTGCAATAAACACTACCTTTGTCTTATTCTTCTGTAATCCGTCCACCCCAGTTTGTTGCAGGGGACAAAATGCACTTTTAATGCAGCCTCATTATGTCCAGCGTTGAACAAACACCTCTCTGATGACATAATAATGCTCACACAGCCAGTATAGTGTTCCTGATATTTTGTCCACACTCAGCAGATTCTCCTGGATTCGGACCAGTTTGACTAAAGATGAGATGAAACAAACCCAGTGTTGGGTTACTGGTTGGCCTAGACAGACAGACAGACAGACAGACAGACAGACAGACACACACGAGGGCCAGGCTTACTGTAACCAACGTCGAGCGCCAGTAATACAACAGGAAACAGGAAAACAACACCGCTGCCAGTAACATCTTAAAGTCAAACCACGGTGGTTTGATTGCTTTACTGTTCAACTCCACCCGACGTCAGCGCTTCTCCTTTTATATTTGCATCAAAATGTCACCTGATCAGGAAAAAACCCCCCTAAAGAGCCATAAAAAGGCCTGCGATGCATTTCAAACGGTCTCTCAACTGTTGCACGCAACTAGATTTCTATGCAAAACCAGTGGTAAAAAAACATTTGTTTAATAATTTACTGCTTGAAAGGGTGCAAATGCATCAGAGGCAACGTGAGCAGCTGATGAGACTTTTTAAAAAAGGCGTTCAGGTAATTTAATTGTAATTTGTTTTCTTTAAATTTTCAAGGATCTGCAGATGAACACTGTCGCTCGTAGGTTCTGTTGTTCCAACCATTAAATCATCACAACAGAGCACATCGTGTTGTTTGGTCATAAATAAAGAAACCCAATGACCTGCTGCGACTGACATGTTCATAGACTCTAGTCTGCAAGCCGGCCGAGAAGTCAAAATAATAGAGTAATGGATTAATGGGCGGGCAGTGGTGCTGATGCAAACCGAACCTACTGCAAAAAGAATATAAGAAAAGAAACCCGGCCCAAACGGTGACGACTGCACCATTAAAATGTCTCCTACGTTAAAAACAACAACAAAAACAACACTATCCACTTTTATACAATTATTATCTTTACATTAAGTTCCAGTTTAAGATCCTTTCAAAAGAACACGACCGGTGGAATCAAAGTCGTCTTTACAAGAATCTATTCCTCCCCGCCCCGCCCCGCCTCACCAGTCTGTTCTCCTCCTTGCCCAGGATCATCTCATGATGGAGGTCCATGTTTCCAAAGTGCTGTGCGATGGAGAGGCCGCTCAGGCAGTAACACGTGTGGTAGAAATCTCTGGATCTGGACACATGGAGACGTCACACAGGACATAAAAGATGAGAAAAACCACGTGAAACACATTTGAGAGTGTGTGTGTGTCCAGATGGTGTGGGACTGACTTGCCAGGCTTATCCAGGAGGCCCCCTGTTGGGTTCTGACAGCACAGGAGGATGTACTCCTGTAAGGCCTGCTGCTCGAACATCCACCGCTGGCGACTCAGCTCCGACTCTCCTGTGCACACACACACACGCACACACACACACACACACACACACGCACAAGATACAACTTAATTGAAAAAAAAAATGTTTGCGTGGTTGGGGGTGAAAAAACTGGTTTATAAATATTCTATTGGAATAAATATATACTTTTCCTACTTTGGAGGTACTCAAACACATTTTATTATTTATTTGCAATATTTGCTGAGCAGTGGCGCCTCCAAGACCTTGTTTACAGTAAAGTGTGATGATCAGCGTCTCGCAGGAGAAAAGACGAGGACACAAAATCAACATGGAACTCGCTCAGAAGTGACCTTGCCCAACAGGTGAGGTACACATGAAGAGCCCACATTTACCACACTGACATTGATTTGGTGTAGCTGACTTGTATAGAGCAAACACAAGCTGGTACAGGAATTAATTAATTAATTTTATATATATATATATATATATATATATATATATATATAAAATTTATTTAGTAATTTATTTCTAAAACAGCCTGGAAATCAAACTGAATTCTCCGTTGTGAAACATCTTTTCTGACAGCTGTGAAAACTAATAATCACGTTTGTTCTTGGTTTATTGTGAGGCTACAGAGAGGAAAAGTCTGGTTTCTCTTCACGTTAGTGGGAAAAATGTGATTTATATTGAGTCGACTCAGTAAGGATCTGTTTGATGTGTGATTGTTTAGTCACGACACACTAATAAAATAAAAAGTAGTGATAACTGGTTAAAATCACGACGGTTCTTGCTGTTTTTACATCTCTTAAAGACCTTTCACACTCCCTCAGGGGGCTTTGCTCCGACCAAAGACACACTACCTTCTTTGAATAAGGCTCTGTGGAGAAGAGGCAGGAGTCCAGCCTGCCAGAAAGAGTAGCAGCCGTCCACCAGCTTATTACAGCGGCCCTGGAAGCCCCCTTCGAATCGCATCTGCCTGCTGACCACCCACCGCTGAGGAGGACACACGACAAGCACACATTTATTTCAAGCAGAGAAACCCGCTCCGACAGGCGCGTCCGTGACTCGGACCTCGGGTGTCACCACATGCCGGCGACAGAGAGCGACTCCTTTAGCTGAAACCCACAGGACGGCAGGTAGACAGGAGGGGGTGAGGGAACGTCTCCTTAATGTTTTCTAAAAGTGGAAGGAATTGTTGCCATGGAAACCGCTAATTGGTGTCACATCCAGTCTGCTCGGCTTTGGATTTAGTAATCACGGAATATTTAATACCAGCTGGGGTCTGGTCTGTTCAACGTTCAGGGATTCATCTCAGTCGTATATATGAACTTGACTTTCCGTCCTTTAGTGAACGAGCCCAGCTGTCCCGCATGGTTTTTGACCATTTTGTTCTTTTTATTTCGAAGCTCATACAAATAATGTAATGTCATGTTTACTCATGTAAAGACAAAGGAACCCCACTTAACAAATATGCATCGTTTTCAGAGTTTGTAGGTTCAGTCTGGCCTTCACTTGTAAAGAAGTCACACTGGGATTTGACGTGAACACTGATCTTTGATCAGTAATCTACATCGTAAATGCTTCATGCGTGCTGCTGCAGAGTCTTTCTGATCATTCATTTGCTGCGCTGTGGGAATTATGCTGCTTCCCTCCCTCGATACTTAACAGGCTACATGTAACATTGTCTTCTGCAATGCCAGAGAAATGTCCCACATTCAAATGAAGCTGCTGGCACACAGGTTATTCATCATTGATATTTGTATCTTGCTTCTTCAAACAGTCATTTTTAAGTTTTAACAAAAGGTTGGATTTTTGTCCCGTGGTTGTTTTTGCAGCGCTGGATTCGTCTGCGCTCATCTCTACATTTTGAATCGTCATCCCTGAAAACGGAACTTTATTTGTACTGAGTAAAAGAAATACACATAAATCTGAGCGCGGCCGTCATTCTCTCTGTGTTAATGATTAATTCATTCTCTCAGAGATGAAACTGGGGCTGTGTGACTCAGCCTACATCACTCGATAAAAGGAACTTCATGAAAGCCATTTTTGTTCACACCCACTCAAATGGTATGGAGTCTCGGGAGTGCCGTACAAAAGTGAACGTGTAAAAGAACAACGAAAAAGCAAAAACAATAAAGGAAAAGGGAAAAGAATAAGGAAAAATAAAGGAATAAAATAAATAAGACATTATATAAATAAATAAAAAAATATATACAGAAATAAATGAACAGATAAATGTGAAAATAAATGAAAGTTTATAATTATTCTTTTATATTTTGTTATTTGTCTTTATATATTTACACTTGTTAATTTAAGTTTTTTTCTCTCTATATTAGTTTTATTTACTTATTTATTCTGTTATTTATTCTGCTTAGTTTCTGCGATATTTGATATAAAAACAGCGAAGACAGAAAAATCGCACATTTTAGAAGCAAATCCTCTTTAATCTGCAACCATTTTGGACCCCGAACATTCTTTAACGTTCAGCGTTTCCTGGAGTCCAAACTGGTCGTAGAGGCGGCGCTGTGCAGCAGCGGCGTTGTGCAGCAGCGGCGTTGTGCAGCAGGGGCGTTGTGCAGCAGCGGCGTTGTGCTTCAGAGCTGAGAGGTCGTCTAAAGGAGGACGCGCGTTGTACAAGCCTGCTAGCATGGGGGCACCAGGCGCTCTGACCGGTCACATGCAAATGTTACTTTATTTGCACACAGAATTTGAATATATGCTGAAGGATGCTGGAGGGAGAATTTTACATCCTTGATACTTTGAATTTGAGGTGGCCGTTTTAATGTTTCTTTCCGGAGCGATGGCTGTAAACAATGCTAAAAGAAACCAGAACATAAAACGGACTCTGACCACCAGCTGTGTTGCTCCTTTCAATAAGAGATGGAGATAAAAAATTTGGTTTGAAAACGTGCCGCAGGCCACCGGTGACGCAACATGTCTTTTTCTTTTCCGGGTGACCGTGAGCTCCGTGTCATCGAGGAGAGTCCCTGAGCACGGCTCTAAAACTCTACCCATGATGCATCTCCGGGGCTGCTGTTCTGACCTCTCACTGCGGGCGAGATCAACGCAGCGTCCCGAGAGTGACGCCGCGAGAAGCCGAAGTTGTAAAGCAAAGATGTCGATTGCGGCTACGTGTGAATTCTGGGAAACTGATATAAGATGCAGGAACGAAGTCAATTAAAAATGAGCAAAAAAGACTAAATATGTGGAAACCTCGCTCAGGGTTGGAACATCTCAGCCTATAAAAAGGGATATTGCTTCGGCACAAAGGCTCTGTTGCGACTTTATTCTTCTCTCTTCTGCACTGTACACTTTTGCTGCAACAACGTAAATGTCTCCACTGCGACACTAATAAAGGGTTTCTGATTCTGACTTGATACTGATGGCATCTTTTTTTGTTTTTTTGTCGTGTTGTGGTTTCTCACCAGCAAGCCTTTGAGATCCAGCATGTGTTCTTTGCCCAGGATGACGAGGGCAGCCGTGCCGCAGAAAGTGTAGCCACCGTGGGCCTCCAAACCCGGCACTCCGCTTAGACCGCCCTCCCAGTTCTGACAACTGGAGACCAATGAAAAGTAGTCACAAAAAACTGGTCTTTAAGTATTGGAGAACAGGCCGCTGTGGTGGTGGGGTTGTACCTGAGGATCCAGTTGGTCGTGTCCTCAAACAGTTTAGGTGTGAGGATGTTTGTGAGCGACGCTACAGAAGCTGCACAGTACGCACTCCTGTGAAAAGGGAAAAACCACAGACGTGGGTGAGCAGGAAGTCCCTTCCTACACTCGCACATCATCTTTCACAGCACTGTATTTTTAAACTGCCAGCAGGCCAATACATTCAGTTTTCGGCGTCAGCTTGTCGTACTGTAAAATCACCTCGGCTTAATCTTGACGCGTTTCACTTCTCCTCAGTTCTTTAAAGATCCCCTCCAGACACGTTTTAACATGTTTAAAAATGTAATCATAATTTGTGTCTCTAAAAAAAGCTCAATTATCTTTTTTCAGATCTTTGACATGACATCTGCTTCCTCTCCTGCATTAAAAATCCAGAATCTATGAAATCTGGATTTCAAAATAAAAGAAACTGGTCACTTCCCCAGACCTTTTAGTAGAACACATTCTTTACTGGTTTTCGTCTCTTCGGGGCATTTGTGGATAATAATAAAGAGATACATTTGCACATTTAAGTGTTGTCCTCTGAGACAATGGCAGCCTTGCCAGTGAGTTAGGGACTATTTTCAGCTGTGGATTAATACACATATAGTTCTGTAGTGAGTACTGACAGCCGCAGGACATCGTGTTGATGACTCAAAATAAACGACAGTGTTCGTGGTAATAAAAGGAGCCTGTGTTTTCAGACGATGGAGGTCTGCAGGACAGAGGAATAAGTCATGTCAGGGTTTAGTCGGATTTATTTATTGTTGGTTTTAATCTTTTTGTGGGATTTGTTGACAGTAACAAGAAAATTGAATATCACCAGACTTATGCTTAAATGAAAAGTGGGTTTGAGCAAATCCTCCTGCTTCGTAACAACAACAACATTAAAAACAAGGTTTGCTTTTGTTCTTAGTTCACGAAAAGTTGACACTTTTGGGAGATACTTGGGTTTCACGGGACGGCAGCGGGATGAGAGGGAAGACGTTGAAATATTATGTAATGAAGGCAGAACATTAATTGGCTGGAAACAGATAACAGCCTCCTCTGAGAGAGAAAAAGTTACTGACTTTTGAGGTTCTTTGTTGAAACAGAAGACGAAACCTCAAAGCAGCTTGTTAAAAAAAACAAACCCACAGCTCCACAGAGCAGCACGCACACACAATGTGAGAATTTCTCCTCTTTTCCAAAGGGGAACAAAAGAGCATAAAAAATAGAAAGGAGGCAGAAAAAACGCACTTCTTTAAAACTGTCCTACTTATGTGAAAAGACTAAATGCGTTGACTGTCGCACAACAACAATGAAAAACAATTTAATCGATTAATCATTTAGTCTATAAAATGTAAAAAAAAAATAAAAAGTACTGTCACTTACAAAAAAACTGCAAATCTTCCCGTTTAAGAAGCTGGAAGCAGCAGATGTTTGACATGTTTGCTTCAAAAATGACAGAAACGATTAATCGATTATCAAAATAGTTGCCGATTCATTTTGTTTCAATCGATTCATTGATTAATCGTTGCAGCTCTTGATACCGGTCGAGCTGTGACGTATCATTTTCATTTCTCCCTGCATTGTGCAAATAAAGCACTGCACACTGCACCTCAAAGAAAAACGTTCTCTCCCGGGCTCTCACCTGACATCCACCTCCCCTCCAACGTGCATCACAAACGAGCCATTTGGCTGCTTCACTGACCATAGGAAATCTAACAGCTTCTCCCTGGAGGAGGTCAGCACAGGAGGGGAGGGGGGAGAGAGAGAGAGGTGTGATTGAAAAGTCATTTAATAAAATAAATAATTAATAAATAATAAATTATTCTTTATAAAAATAAAAAAGGTGGGGGTTAAGATAGGGGTGCAACTGTGGTTGTGTGAGCATGACTGTACCGGTCTATAACATTATAGGCCTCCTCTGTGCCGATGATGCAGAGGGCGTTGACGGCAGCGTAGGTAGGTGCGAGGTGGGCGTGCTGTCCTGGTCCGCCGGCGAAACCGCCCGTTGGGCTCTGACAGCGAGCCAGAAACTGACACACGCTGGAGAGGAAAGATTCAAAAGTTAAGACCCCACCCCAAATAAAAAAAAAAGTCCTTCAAACTGTCCTTGAACAAATAGACAGACACCTAAACGAGCAGCTGAATGTTGCGTGTTGCATATTTAATTACTGCCTCGATAATGTCACAGTGGTTACATGTTCATGTTAAGTTATGTTTTGATCAGGATTATTTAATGCATCATCGGAGGACTTCTCTAGCTGTGAATGACGACTGAACACGAGAACCTTCCTTTTAGATTATGATGAAAATCAAGCTTTTTTCCCTTCATTTGATTTCAAGCATTGAAAAACAGTCGTTAAAATTAAGCTTTTTTTTTTTACTTTCAAGACTTTGTACGAACCTTGAAGGTCGACATAAGGAGGGGGGGGGGGCCTTAACTGGAAAACAAGGCTAACTTGTGTCCGACACGATGACGTCACTGGTTTTGGAAAACCTATTCAAACTAAATATGTCTTGATAAAAACGTTTTGCTGATGGTGATGTCACTGCAGCGTGGTGATAGTGATGATATGTGACTTCTTACACGTTGTACACACTAGGGTGACCACTAGTGATCGTTTTCTTTATCTATTAATCTGCTGATCATTTGCACGATTACTTGATTATTGTTTAGTCTTTAAAATTAAAATAAATAAATAAATAAAACAGCCCCAAACCCAAAGGCTCTTCTTTTCTGCCACAAATGACGAAAGCAAATATCTACATTTAAGAAGCTGGAAGCAGCAAATGTTTGAAATTTTTGCTTGAAAAATTACCAAAATTATTAAAATAGTAATAGCAATTCATTTTCTTTGAATCGACAACGCGTTGCAGCTCTGATACACAACAACAGTTTTAATCGTGAGCGTTAACTCTTCGCCTGAGGCCTGCAGAGCCCTCGGCGGACTGGAAGGCGAGCACCACTGGCTGTGCTTCGCTCCCTCCCAGCTTCTCTGCACCAACGCCGCTGCTTCTCTCACAAAATGTCCTCTTCATCCTCCGGCCAACTGAGTTGGAAGGGAAACCTGCGTCCACTTTGGCCAACCAGTCCGGTGCCAACACTGACCTGAGAACAGCAAACGCTTTCCAGGGGCAGAGGAAGCGTTCTGCAGTAGGTTGCATTGTTATAAATCCTTGAACGGGGCCTGTGTGTGTGAGTGTGTGTGTGTGTCACATTGGCGCCGGGCAGTGCCAGCCGGTGTGTTGGCACGCCTCGTACTAATAATGAGAGCGTGGGTCGGCCGCCTGGCATCGCTGCTCGCTGCGCGGTTCACAGTGTTTCTTTCGACCGGCAGCAATTGAATCAAATGACATTTTTTTGGAGGCGACGACGACGTTTGAAGTTACAGCTGCGTAAATGTAACCTGAAACTCTACACCTGCCTATCCTGCCGCTCACTGGACCCGTTAATCACACTTATCGGTCGTGATCGTTTGAGGAAAAACATCAACACGACCATTAATCACTGCGAGTGCTCGGTTACAGTTACGAGGATTTAAATGAATTGTTGCTGTTAATTATGGAAACTACAAGGACAAGAAATGATTGAACAGCCCAACGCTAATTACCATCACTGGCAATATAACCAGTATTCTAGCTGTCTTTGGGTGATCTATTGCTCATTATATGATCATTTGCTTTTCATCTCTGATGATTTCTTCTGGTTGGATAAACAAACAAAAAAAACAGGAGTTTTGTGTTAGTGATGATTTTTATTTTTAGTGCCTGGAAGAGAAGACAAAGTCCCTTGCTTGTAATGTTATATATAAGAAGTTCTTCTTTTCTGGCATATGCTGATTTACCACCGCAATGGAACTTTTGTCTTTGACACCAGGGCCAGTGTGTGATCGTGTTCGACATAGTGCCTCGAGCTAATCATGGAGCCAGAAGCCCTCTCTTTTTGGGGGGTTTTAAACAGGCACTGTACTGTACCGTGGAACAGCCATTAAATATGAAGTTGACAAAAACAAGAGGGACTTCCCGAGGTCACGTCAGAGCTATTTTATAAATGAAAGTGACGGGTTATTAATAAGAAATGTACTTGTGCTATAATTCTGTTTTTGTATCTGTATCCGTTTTATTCTTTTTTGTTTTGGTAGTTTTGGCTTTAAGATTTTATTAATAAATAACAATTTTATGTTTCATGTTTTGTTTTTTAACATCTTGGGACCATGTTGGAAATAAATGTTATCACTTTCCCATGTTATCCCTTGGATCCCAGAGTGCATGTACGTAAGGCATTGTATTATATTACTTATATATAGTATAATATATATAGTATGTAAGACACAGTAAACAACTTACTGGTGCCGTTGCAAGTAGAAGATTTAGAGTTAATTATCAACATCTTTGCATTGTAGCAGCATTTGCATAGTAATTATGAGAACTATGCAATGGTAATAATCAATAAAAAGTATTTGGCAGTGCACAGGATTTATTTGGATCCATTTTTCTAGTTGTAGAGCGTCTGTGTGTCTGCGTGTGACTCACTCCGAGGCGACAGCAGCAGGAATGGGCTCCTCTAGTAACTCCAGACTGTGAAGAATCCAGAAGCAAAGCCACGGTCTGCTAGCATCCAGACACTACCAGCACACACACACACATCACATGATCAGATGGGTATCAGACGACCAATTATAGCAATAAACCAGATAGCGAGATCAGTCAGTCAGAGAGGAGGGTAAACAAGTGTGCCACACAGACCGAGGAGAGGCCGAGCCTGCAGGAGGAAAATGAAAATGATAGAGCTGGCGAGCACAGACACATACCACTGCGCTGATGTTCAGTGGTGGGTAAATATACCACAGTGTTAGTGATAAAAACAACACGACGGTGGGATGTCTTTCGGCCCGTTTTATTGCGCAACGTCATGACTCAGCTTCTAATTTCCATTGCCAGTACTCGGCAACATCGCTGCAGTGTTTAGTCAGACGCAGAAATGCCAAATCAGTACCATACCGAGCCGCAGGCCGGGTGGGCGGACAACAAATCTCTCGGTTTTCTGTTTTCAGAGTGGAGAATAGTTAACACACACACACACACACACACAAAAAGAGAGGTGACCTTTCCGGGGGCAGACAAGCATGCTTCTTTTTTTTTTTTGTTAACTCTCTGCAAAGTTAACACAATGGTGTTTCTATTTAAAGCAGAGAGAGCCAGTCAGACACGCATCCAGAGGCAGTGAGTGTTACTGTCCTTCAGGTCTCCACTGGTTATTACCGACGCACGGGAGCTGATCCAACCTCTGGGTGAGCTTCAGTACCCGGCAACCTCCAACCTCTGGGTACCCGGCTGTACTGTGTGTTGTTAGGTTTGACGTGCACTAACGACGTGTTTCAGCACGTTTTATTTGCTTGCTGGAAGTGTGTGACACTGTACCTCGTAAGCATCCGATAAGTGACGTAAGCCCTTCTTGAGATATTGGTAGTGTTGGTCCCGCAACAACGTCGGCCTGAAGAGCGAACACAGGACAGAAGGATCAGTCCCAAGCACAGGGTTTACAATATACTTCAAGCACTTTCAAGGTACCTAATCCAAAAAGTCACATCTAAATTGTTACTGTAAATGCCAGGAGACAATATGAGGACGAAATCATTATATTCCAAATATGAACATTTTAGGTTGACGTACAATCAAGCATTTTCCCAAAGGAGTCATTTCAAATTTACAGTTAAAATTAAGCATTTTCAAAACTTTCTAGACTTCGTACGAACCCTGTAAATATGCAGCAGCTTGAATGGAACAGAAAAAGTAATCTGAGAAAACAGTGACAAGAAGAGGCTCGATGCACTCCCCCCTTTGTGGAAATGTACTCTCCGCCTTTGCTCTTTTGAATATCGTGTGTCAAGTCACAACACAACCTGGAAAATGGTTTTGTGTTTCAAACACTCAGTTGTCCACCGGGAATTCTCTCTGCTCTGCTTTTCCTTTCACACTCTGTCATGTCACATTTATTTAAAAGGGAAAAAAAGAAAAGGAAATCCAGTCCAGGGTTGTATCTGTGAATTTGTTTTAAAAATCACAACACAGATTAAAAACTACACCACAAAGTGGCAGCGGTATCAGCCTCTTATTTATTCACTTATATTTTTAGCCCTTTCGGCTCCTCCTCTGCAGCCTAATTAGTGGCTGCTTTGCGTTTTCTTTCTAATTGTTTTAATTCACTTTCTATTAGCAGGAGATTATTCTGGCCTGTCCTCATTAAGAACAGGAACATAAAACCAGGCGAACAAACACGTGACTTTGAACTGATTCACTTGGGTATCGCTGTATTTCTACGTATATTTTCTGCTGAGTTTTGTGCATTTGTATAAAAAAGGGACCATCTAGGGACGGTTATGGCAAACCAGCTTGGAATCTTAATTCTGTAGTTTGTGGCATCAGTCCATGATATATACTTGCCCCTATAAAAATAAACACTAAAGTAAAATAAGATAACGTGTGCGACAGTATGTGTTGGTGAGTCACAGACAGCTGACACCCGACCCACCCAGTCCTATTCACTGTCCGCAAATTCCAAACCTTTCTTTGTTTCTTCACTCATTACTTTTCACTTTTGTCTACGTAAAATCACGTCGATCCCCGAGTCCAGGCCAAACAGAAATCAGATGATCACTACTAAATGCACGCCCTCCGCTGACCTCTTCTTTCTTATAGCGTCGAATACGTTCGCCCATTGGCTGCAATGTCGGTGACATTCAGGTCCACGCAGTTGTCATAGAAATGAAATGAGTCACCCCATTAAGAGGGGCCTGATGACAGCGGACAGCAGGAGCAAAGTATGTGGGCTGATCAACACGCAGCATTTAGAGAACAGCCATCACACATCACTGTGCAGCCGTCGCTACAGGAAAAGAGCAGGAGTTTGTGATCAAAAGGAGCCCGAGCCAATGAGCAGTGTTCTTGGGAATGTCTCCTAGTGGCAGTTAAGTAATCAATTTGTTGGGTGAGGTAATCATTTTTATATACTACATGAAGGCTTTAATGATATACAGAGTGGAGATCGGGCCAATTTAGTGTCCTGATTACACATAATTACCAATATCTGACCTAAAAGAGTCACACGTTCTTCGACTCACACACACACACACACACACACACACACACACACACACACACACACACACACACACACACACACACACACACACACACACACACACACACAC
>JAVQJL010087178.1:0-20437 GCA_036024295.1 Nannoperca obscura
AAGAGGACAGCAGAAGGGACTGGGAGGTGGGTTGAGGGAATTGGCTGCTAATGTCCATGACTTTTTTCTCAAAGAAAGAGGAGAAGTCATCAGCAGTCAGGGAGGAGGGAGGAGGAGGAGGGGGGGGTTGAGAAGAGTAGAGAAGGTGGAGAAGAGCTTGCGTGGGTTGGAGGCAGAGTCGATCTTACAAATGCACTTCAACAATTCAATGATTTTATTTATTGATATGTTTTATTGTGGAAGATGTTGTTCAGTTGAATGGAAAAACAGCCGTCCTCTGAAGGTTTCTGTTGAAATAACGTCCAAAGATTCTTTAAATCAAACACTGATCGTGAAGGACAGGTGTCATTACTTCAGTTACAGTCAATACACAGTCAGGATCAGGGTCAGGATCAGGGTCAGGATCAAGATCAAGATCAAGGTCAGGATCAGGGTCAAGATCAGGATCAGGATCAAGATCAGGATCAGGGTCAAGATCAGCCGATCAGAGATTGTCCACAAGAGACCAGTTGAGTTTTTAATAATAATAATAATCATCAGGCGTTGTGTTCAGTTTTGCATCAGGATCAAAATGAGGGTCAGGGTCAGGATCAGGGTCAGGATCAGGGTCAGCTGATCAAAGCAGGTTTCTAATTGATTGGTGTCATCATCACCTGACCAGGAGCCTGAAACAGGAAGTCTGTAGTCTGTTGAGCAGAGTTGATCAGTGACATCATTATGACATCATCCTGACCTGTCTCTCCCCCCCTTCCTCAGCGTCCCCCCACCTGTCCACCGCCTCCATCAGCAGTAATGAACGTGCTCCGTCGGCCACGCCCTCCGACTCCTCTGACCGCCGCCCGCTGAGCCTGATCTCCGCGCTGTCCTCGGGCTCCGGAGACGACAACCTCGCCCCCCCGCCATCCACCCAAACCTCCAACAGCGACCTGGACCTGAACCCTGGGGGGGGCACCGTAGAGGAAGAGGGGGTGGGGCCACGTCCAGAACCAGAAAGGAAGGGGCGGAGCAAAGAGTCCACGCCGAGCCGAGCCTCCAGTCGTTTGTCACCGTTCGTCACCAGAAGCATGGCGCCGAACCCCGAGCTGACCTACCTGGACCGGGTCGTCATGGAGATCATCGAGACGGAGAGGATGTACGTTAGAGACCTGCGCATGATCGTCGAGGTGAGTCACCGCCGCCACTCCTCTGAAACATCCAATCAATCAGTTTGAACGACAAATATATCAGTACATATCAATAAATATCTACATACACATATCAGCCACACCTGTATGACCACTGACGTGAAGATCGGATGTTCGCTGATCGTACATGAATATATTCAAAACACCACCAGGAGGAAACTTTACATTTAAATCTAATTAATAAATCTGACAAATACATTATTTTTTAAATTAAATCACTTGGAGCACCTCGACCCTTCAGAATAAAAGCCTCTGCAAAATACAGGATGTAAACATTTCCCTGGTGGTCGAATCAATAAAGACACACATCATCACTAATTATCACTAATCACCTTTTCTACAAAGTGTGTGCCATCAGAAAAGCTTGTACTTGTGCAGACAGACGAACACTTTACAGTGAAAGGTCACCCAACCTCACTTCCTGTTCAAGATACATTGGACTTCAGGACAGACGCGTCTGGATGACGCCACCGTCCCCGTCTATAATTAACTGGTTAAGACAGGATTAAGTCATTATGTAACAGTGAGGATCACAGATAAACCTGAACCCAGAGTGGAGACCTGGACCTGTAGGCTGCCCCCCCCCCGACACACTGACAGAGAATCAATAAAAACATTTCAATAATATAACAATAATATGACAATATGAGATGAATAGACAACACTACAAAACATTAAAATGTATATAATATTTAAAAGAACACGGGGCATCAAAATCTTTTCATATTAAAACTTGTAAGAAATGTTTCTGCCCCCTGCTGGACGACCTGAGAAACACTAGACTCTAACTTTATTTATATAGAAACGGGTGATTGGCTTCAACATTATTGATCTTTATGATTTGATTTTTAATTCTGGATTCAGGTTAATTTACATCTTGTCTTGTGTTAAAATCAATATTTACAGTAACTTACATATAAACAAAGGTAATGTGCCCCCCCGCAGGACTACCTGGCTCACATCATCGATCAGTGTGATTTATCGATCCGTCCTGAGCAGGTGTGCTCTCTGTTTGGAAACATCGAGGACATCTACGAGTTTAACAGGTAACAAACAGTTCCAATGAATATCATTAATAATAATAATAAGCCCCGCCCCCAGATGTGTTAACAGATGTAACGTTTCCTCAGAGCAACGCTCGCTGAATTTCCTTCATGTCAGAGGGTAAGTTTGGTTTTCAGACCAGCAGAGTGAGTGCAGTGGTCTGTTGTGGTTTGAAGTGGTCTGTTGTGGTCTGCAGTGGTTTGAAGTGGTTTGCAGTGGTCTGTTGTGGTTTGAAGTGGTCTGCTGTGGTCTGCTGTGGTTTGCAGTGGTCTGTTGTGGTTTGAAGTGGTCTGTTGTGGTCTGCAGTGTTTTGCAGTGGTCTGTTGTGGTCTGCAGTGGTCTGCAGTGGTTTGAAGTGGTCTGTTGTGGTCTGCAGTGATTTGAAGTGGTCTGCAGTGGTCTGTTGTGGTCTGCAGTGGTCTGCTGTGGTCTGCAGTGGTTTGAAGTGGTCTGCTGTGGTTTGAAGTGGTCTGTTGTGGTCTGCAGTGGTTTGAAGTGGTCTGTTGTGGTCTGCAGTGGTTTTAAGTGGTCTGTTGTGGTCTGCAGTGGTCTGCTGTGGTTTGAAGTGGTCTGTTGTGGTCTGAAGTGGTCTGCAGTGGTCTGCTGTGGTCTGCAGTGGTTTGAAGTGGTCTGCTGTGGTCTGTTGTGGTCTGCAGTGGTTTGAAGTGGTCTATTGTGGTCTGCAGTGGTCTGCTGTGGTTTGAAGAGGTCTGCAGTGGTTTGAAGTGGTCTGCAGTGGTCTGCTGTGGTTTGAAGTGGTCTGTTGTGGTCTGCAGTGGTTTGCAGTGGTCTGCAGTGGTCTGCAGTGGTTTGTAGTGGTTTGAAGTGGTCTGTTGTGGTCTGCAGTGGTCTGCAGTGGTTTGCAGTGGTCTGCTGTGGTTTGCAGTGGTCTGTAGTGGTTTGAAGTGGTCTGCTGTGGTCTGTTGTGGTCTGCTGTTGTCTGCAGTGGTCTGTTGTGGTCTGCAGTGGTTTGAAGTGGTCTGCTGTGGTTTGAAGTGGTCTGTTGTGGTCTGCAGTGGTTTGTAGTGGTTTGAAGTGGTCTGCAGTGGTTTGTAGTGGTTTGAAGTGGTCTGTTGTGGTCTGCAGTGGTCTGCAGTGGTTTGCTGTGGTCTGCTGTGGTTTGCAGTGGTCTGTAGTGGTTTGAAGTGGTCTGCTGTGGTTTGAAGTGGTCTGCAGTGGTTTGTAGTGGTTTGAAGTGGTCTGTTGTGGTCTGCAGTGGTTTGCTGTGGAGACATGATGTTGTTATGGTTTTTACCACCTTACTCAACTGCGCAGTTTGATGGTGGAGAGAAGTGAAACAGTTGTTCACAGTTAAGTTCATTCAGCTCCAGATTTTCTTCATATTGAGATTCATTGATGTTTTGACTTGTCTGGACCTCTTCAGGTCATTTAGTGGCTGTTCTGGAGCTTTTGATCACATTATCATCAACAGATAGTCCTCATTGAATCGTAGGATTATAAAAATAATTTGATAATTTTGAATAATTTATTATTACTGAACTTTTACACTTTACCTCCTGATCCAGAACTGTAAATGGACCCGTGAACAGTTTTAATCTTGGAGATGATTGTAGTTATTGTTATTGTCGTCGTGGTGATGTTATTTCCTGTTTACAGCGAGCTGCTTCAGGCTCTCGATCTGTGTGACAATGACCCGGTCGCCGTCGCCAGGTGCTTCGTCACGAAGGTGAGAAAGTGATTCAAACATCAGGTTTTAATGATCTTCATAAAATCAAAACATCAAACCAAATCATGTTTGCTCATTTTTATTTTCCAGAACAGTTTGATAACTCACTTAACAATCTGAGGAAGATCTTTGTGATTTTCTGGACGATAATGTTTGTCTCAATAATATTTAAGACTCAATGGTCCCTCACAAAACTTTCATTGAACGTATTTACAGCTTAGTTAAAGTGAAAATATTGTTACAGAAGTAATTAAACATAATTTCGTACATACAAAATATGTTACTGTGGTTTTTGCTTTTACATAATCTTGTCACATTGACATGTTTGTTTAGTGTCGCAGTAAACGTGATGATTTCCTGGTGTTTGTAATCTCAATTCAGAGCGAGTACTTCGAGATCTACACACAGTACTGCACCAACTACCCAAAGTAAGTACTGACAGTGGAGGGGGCCCCCCCACTGTTTCTCATGTTGTAATGATGCATTCAAGGGCACGAAAACTATCAACGTTCTGTTTCCAGCAAAAACTCAGATCAGATTATCTGCTGAGTGAAAAACATAATTACACTTGTTTGTACCTGTTCACACCTGGTTCTACTCACCTTCTCTCACACCTGGTTCTACTCATCTTCTCTCACACCTGGTTCTACCTGTTCACACCTGGTTCTACTCATCTTCTCTCACACCTTGTTGCAGTTCGGTTGCAGCACTGACTGATTGCATGAGGAATAAATCTCTGGCTAAGTTTTTTCGGGATCGTCAGGCGGCGTTGAAGCGTTCGCTGCCTCTCGGTTCATACCTGCTCAAACCTGTTCAGAGGATCCTCAAGTACCACCTGCTGCTGCAGGTACGACACCAACACACCTGAGTGACATCATTGCCCACTAAACTGAGGACAGAGTGAAGTGAAGTTCTCAGGAACATTTCACTCAAATTATTTACATTATTACGTAAATTAAATCACTTGATGATGATGGTGATGATGATGATGATGGTGTATTTGTGCAGGAGATAGCGAAGCACTTTGACCCGGTGGAGGAAGGGTATGAGGTGGTGGAGGAGGCGATCTACACCATGACGGGCGTCGCCTGGTACATAAACGACATGAAGAGGAAGCACGAGCACGCCGTCAGACTGCAGGTCAGCCGCGCGTTAACACACCTGCACGTTAACACACCTGCACATTAACACACCTGCATGTTACACACGTCTTCTTTATCAAAGTGTAGAAATAATGTGACTTGTTTCCTGTGAAAATCATTATTTACTGCTGAATGTTGTTTCATGTTGTTTAAACGTGAATAATTCTCTCGGTTCTCTTGGTTTGAAGTTTAACCCTAAAGACCTCCTCAGGTTCACACACATCAACTTATATAGTCACTACTCCTACTGCGTAAAACAACACTTTTCCAATGGAAGTTCTGCACTGAATTAATTTATTTTCCTGAAGAAAATTATGTTTGACGTGTGTATACATGTGTATATATATATGTGTGTGTGTGTGTGTTTATATATGTAGCATGCTGCTCATGATGCAAGGAATAAAGGTGTTGTTGGTTTCATGTGTTTTCTTCAGGAGGTTCAGTCTTTGCTGCTGAACTGGAAAGGTCCCGATCTCACCACCTACGGAGAACTGGTTCTAGAGGGAACCTTCAAAGTTCATCGAGCCAAAAACGAGAGAACGCTGTTTCTGTTCGACCGCATGCTGCTGATCACCAAACGCCGCGGAGAACACTATGTCTACAAGACGCAAATCTCTGTGAGAACAAACAAACGTCTTCATGCAGGCAGAGTTCCTCCTGTTGTTCCATCTCTGAAACCTCAGGATCTGATCCGACCTGCAGGACTGACTGACTGATTGATTGATTGATTGATTACTCTCTGTGTGGTTTCAGTGCTCCACTCTGATGCTGATTGAAAGCGCCAAAGACTCTCTGAGCTTCAGTGTGACTCATTACAAACACCCTAAACAGCCTCACACCGTCCAGGTGAGACCCTCTGCACCTGCCAGACACCTCCTCCTCCTCCTCCTCTCGAGGAACAGATAAAAACGTTTCACTTTGGTGTTTAAATGTTTTCAGGCAAAGACGGTGGAGGAGAGGAAGCTGTGGGCTCATCACATCAAACGCATCATTCTGGAAAACCACCACGCCATCATCCCACAGAAGGTCAGAAACAGTATACACACCAGTAACACCAGTATACACACGGGTAACACCGGTATACGCACCAGTATACGCACCACCAGCACCAGTATACAGACCAGTATACACACCAGTATACACACCAGTAACACCGATATACGCACCGGTATACACACCAGTAACACCAGTATACACACGGGTAACACCGGTATACGCACCACCAGCACCAGTATACAGACCAGTATACACACCAGTAACACCAGTATGAACATATTTGTTGTTTCAGGCTAAAGAAGCCATCTTGGAAATGAATTCCATATGTGAGTAAAGTTGAATGTTTCAATACAAACAGATGCTGCTTACAAACATGTGACCACAGCTGTCAGATACAAGTAGTGCAGTAACAAGTGTTGTTGTTGTTGACACTGTTGTCTCACCTGTAGACCCACCCAGGTATCGTTACAGTCCTGAGCGGCTGAAGAAAGCTCTGTCCGGTAAACACACAACAACAACATCTACTTCCTGTTTACAGATTCCTGTTTGTTTATATTTCACATAGCTGTTTGTTGTGTTTCTTCTTTAGAGCCGAGCAAACAAACACAGAAGAGCTCCAAAGGTACAAATACATGTTGTTCTTCACGGAGGCCACTTCCTATCTCATGACTCCACTTCCTGTCTCATGACTCCACTTCCTGTCTCATGCTAGACTCAAACGTCTCCATATTATTTTTGATCTCCCAGATACATTGATGATGAACTGTGTTTAACCTATCATCATGTCTGCTCTTCTTCTTCTGCTGCTGGTTCTCCTGTAGATCACTCCGCTGTCTTCAAGGTAAGAAACGAGCTATTAGATACTTTTAGCATTTAGCTACTTAGCCTCAATGCTGCTAGCTGAGGGGCGGATGAAGGTGGACAGTTTAAGACCATCCTAGACAGCGTGGGTGATATAAACTGAAAGATAGAAAGATAATGCAGGAGGTGAATCTCAGTCTGACCTCCTCCTCCTCCTCCTCATTAAGTCAGCCCAACAGATATTTTGCATGTTAGCATCTATCAGATGGGGGGGGAGGGGGGGTGCAGAAACTGGACTGTGAGACACCAGAAACCAGGTCACAGAGTGTGACGTCCTGCAGCACTCGGACAGCGAGGGGGTTTCTCCGGGGGAGGGTCTGCAGCCCAGCAGCACTCTGGGATCCAGAGAGTCTGATCCTCCTGCCGAGGAGGACGAGGATGAAGAGCTCTGCAGCAGGAAGGACTCACTGGAGCGACTGGTCTGCAGCGAGGAAGAGGAGGACGAGCAGGTAGACGACTTCGCCAGCTCCGTGCTGGCTGCCATCTCCTGCTGGCACTCCCGGGCCCAGGCCCTGCTCTCAGCGGGGGTTACCATGGTGACGGTGAGGCTTTCTGCTGCCAGCCGGGTCTTCTTCACGTTTCCTACCCCCCCGCCAGTCCCGCTGCAGCTCCGTAACAAACTAAAGTCACGGATAACGGCGTTCCCCACTCCGCTCATGGATAACTTGCTGTCTGCTGCTCTGGAGCTCTCAGTTATCTGCTGGATGAGCTTCATGTGTGGAACTAACACCAGCATACAAACTTAATCTTTAGCAACTGATGCACATGTTTCAGATCTAGACTGGACCTCATTTCTTGTGTGTTTTGCTTCACCTGAACTGCAGCTTATGCAGCATATAGTTTGATCCCTGTTGTTTGTGGGGATCCTTTGGATGCAGACGTTTGATGCTGCCTCTCAGTGTTTGGTTGCTGTGTTGCCTCGTTTGGTTTCAGAGACTCGTCCATGAAATAGTTTGTGTGGTGTGAAGCTGCTGCACAGGATTCATCACTGACCTGTTGTTCACAGTCGGTCTGTAATAAAGGGTCAGTTCACTCAATAGAAAGACATGTTTTGCTGATTCTCCCGCCTGAATGAAATAGTTGTATTTGCTGAGATATCGTTCTCTGACATTTCTTCCCCCCACAAGCCCAAAGCATCCAAAAATTATATTTAATAACCTCAACAGTGTTTTATTTCTGTTGGTTATCGAGAAAAAACATTGATTCTGTAGGAGAATATGAGGTTTCGTGGTTTGGGTGAAGTGACCCTTTAAAATGGCTGGACAGTGTTTTCACAGCAGAGTTACAGAGAATAACATGGTTTGTTATACTTACACTCACAACTTGGACCTGCTGGTAGCACAGCTTTGATTTGAAGGTATGTTTGTGTTAAAGGAGGCGGAGGGAGGCAGCGTCTCTTCTAATGGCTGTAACAAAGAAAATGGACAACTTCTTGAAGAAGACAGACCTGAACCGACATGTGAGCAGGTAAATGACAGCACTCTGTTCCAGTAGTTCCTGTAACTCAGTACAATCACTGAAAACATGAAGCTGGTACCCGAAGTTTACGTTTGGATTATTATTTATTAGTTATTACAAATGTCAGTGTGATTTTTGAATGACGTTTTGTGACTTGTGGAACAGAACCTTTCCACAAGTAATTTCTCTATATGATCTCTACATCCAGGACAGAAACTAACCTGACTAGTGTGGTTAAGGCTGGGGGGTTAGAGATCGTAGGGATCAGTTAACCCTTACTGTCTTTAGGGCGATGTGTACCCCTTCTTTAGTGAGTTAGAGTTTGTTCTCGGGTAGATCAAAGCTTGGTAGGTGCTCTCTATCTCCATGTTGGATTTACTTACATTTACGGTGTTGTGGATGATCATTCCTCACAGTTTACCTCAAACTTACAAATGGCTCCAAAAATATTTTCCAGTTCTAATTGTGTCTAATTGGTTTTTCTTCTATTATAGCCCTCCATACCGTTGCCACAGGTGAAGACGTCTGAACCAACAGAAACCTGCTCTGATCTGCACAGTTTGCCTGCTACACCTCCCAGGATCCCAGTGTCTCCTCCAGAAGAACTGAAACCTGAAAGAGATCCAGAGCATACAGAGCAACCGTCCTCTGCCACGCCTGATTCAGATTCAAAGACCTTGAGCAGTGGGGAATCCTCCGAGGACGAGGAGGACGAGAAGGGGGAAGCAGGGAAACCAGGTGAAGCCACCAGCATCCTTCCTTCCTCTGTCCTGGACAAAGCCAGTGCCATCGCTCAGCACTTCACCAACAGCATCAAACGAGGCAGCCTGGGACAGGACGATGTCCGCTCCATTGGCTGTGCTTCACCACGATTGCACAGCCGAACCGGCAGCAGCCTCAGCCTCAGCGCCGAACCCACCGATCGACCTTCACGGCTCAACAATGTCTTCTCTGATCCTGCAGAGACCTTCAGCATGACAGATTTGACTATGCTGTCTCCTCACGACGACTGCCTCTTTGACACCGACCGAGGCATTCGACGGAGGCGGGACTCCATCCTGTCCAAGCAAGACCAGCTGCTCATCGGCAAGATCAAGAGTTATTATGAGAATGCCGAGAACCAGGACGCCACCTTCAGCCTCCAGCGCAGAGAGAGCCTGACGTACATCCCGACTGGGCTGGTCAGGAGCTCCGTCAGCCGGTTCAACAGTATCCCAAAGGATGAAACTGTCCAGAGAAATCCCTCCACCTCGACCACAGATGCCCAGGGTCACATGGTCCTCAGTGACTCTCTGGACTCTTTGAAGTCTGATCAGAAAGGCACAGATCCAGAAGATTCAGCTGAAATTCACAGGTCTAGATCTCAAAGCATGCAGGACAATCCACCCGAGGAAGAAGAGTTTAGACCTTCATCTGAAATGATCAAGATCTGGCAGACAATGGAGCAAGAGATCACCAGATCCCAAAGTGAAGACAAAGGGTGTGAACGATATAGAGAAGCTTCAAGAATCTCCAGAGCGACAGGCCTTTCTGACACTACCAAGACCCCGACCAAGAGCTGCGACCGAGAGAGTGGAGCGTCTGACCTCAGCACCATCACAGAGGAGTCCACAAGTCCTTTGCCCCTCAAGTGCAAAGGCTCTGGTGTGACTCAGACAGGAAGTCTGAAGGATACCCTGAAGGTGTTCGGGGAAGAGGCCATTGTTCTCAGGACTCCAGTTCCTCGGGTTGCCCAGCTGAAGACGGAGGCAGAGGGGGAAAGGCCCAGTGAGGATTCAAACCATCTGGATGACGAAGACAGGACAAAGAGCAAAGTCCTTAATCTGGCCCGTCAGTACAGCCAGCGAATCAAAACAACCAAACCAGTGGTCCGACAGCGAAGTCAGGGTGTCCTGATCAGCAAGAAGATCTTACCCTGTGTGGTGGAGGAGAAGGAGAGTGCAGGTACTTACTTGTTTACCTTCAGCTTTCTTTTTGTCTTTGCCAGACATTATCTGCATCATGAAGCTTTTGCTCAAATTGAAATATGTCCAACTTGCATGGACGTGTTTGAACATATTACACAGAGGGACAAATACATCAGTACTGAATTAAATACCCAAATGAGAAGTTTTAAAGTATTTAAAGATACATTTGTATGCAGATTAAAAAGACTTTAAGTTGTTATCTCAGATTTGCAGAATGAAAAGGAAACTGACGGTGTTGAGATCATTCAGACACTTGTTTATACCTGTAAGGATTCTTCTTGTTTCTGTAGTTTTGTCACGTCATGATAATACAGAATTTACAGATGAAGTCCAAGAGGTCTAGAAACACGAGATGTCAAACAATCAAACAGGTTGTTTAAAAAAATTGGAATTATACTTAAAATTCTTGTTTTTTTAATATTTTGCAGGTAAACCCAACCTGACTCTGCCACTAGTTTCTCACAACCAGGCGACCTCTCCACCACTGAGCCCTGTAGACCAGATGCGAGCTCCGACCCCCGGCCTTACAGCCACCACCTGCAGCACGGTGGGCAGCTTGAGGGTGGTCTCTCCGAGTCGGGCTCGCTCCTGCAGCCCCCTCAGTCTCCCTCAGTCCTCCTCCATTGAGGCCTTCAACTGGCCCGACGTCCAAGAACTCCGCTCCAAATACTCGAACCACAGTCGCTCCCAGAAGAGTCCTGTCAGCCGGAGCTGTTCTATCCCGGAGCACATGTTCGATGGTGGTCTGAGGAGGCACTCCAGCTGCTCCTCCAGCCTCCTCGCTGACGGAGCTTCTGGCGACGTTCCTTCATACAAACCTCGCGGCAGCCGGGACGCCAGCAGAGAGGAACGCAGGAAACGGCTTCACAGAGCAAATTCTCTGGACCCTCGGCTGAGCGGAGCACAGATGACTGAGCTGCAGAAGCTGCAGGACCACTATGACGGTTACTACGTCGCAGCCGAGGCGCAGCTCCCAAACGACCCGGAGCACAAGATCATCATAATGGAGAAGTTCCCCGAGCCTGCGGAAACAGCCACAGAATCCAAAGACCAGGAGGACGACAACTACATTCAGATCCGTTCACCAACCAGCAAGGAGAAGATCTCCATCATGGCCGTCATTGACCGCTGTCGCGTCTATCAGGAGTCTGACGAGTATAAACACAGGGAGGAAGTTAAAGCCAAAACTGAGCCAGCAAGACCTCAAGAGCTCAACGTCACGACAGCGTCCTCCAACGATCAGGACGAAGAGTCCCAGAAAACAAGCTCGAATCCCAGACAGAAGACAGAAGCCGGTCAGCAGAGCATCGTGAAACATCTGAGAGAAAAGTTCCAGAGCCTGAGCTGAATAAACAGAACCATAAAACTTTACATAAAACTGCAAAATGTCAGAACTCTGATGAATCAACCAAAAGATATGAGTTAGATCTTTGAACCCTTTCAGTAGTGGTGGTCAGCTTGTTGGAGGTTCCCTATAAACTATTAATTATTCCACAACAGGACACCTTCTGCTTCACGTCCTGTGATTATGCAGGAATTATTTGTAATTATAATAAGTTATTTTGAATTAGCAAACGCAGGAATAACAGCGTACATACAATGATTACAACAGCTAAATGTGACGATCCAAACTTTCTCGAGATTTTTTCCCAGCATCCTCTCTGGCCCTTCGCAGGTAAAAATCTATATATCTTTATGCAAATTATCTTCAGTCAGAATATTTGTTATAAGCACCTTTTTGTACAGGATGTTGTTCTCTGAGGCAACGAGCAGAGATTTTAGGGGGTTGTTGACACTGATGTCTCGTTATAGTCGTCTTCATTTGTTACAGCAGAGACTTTGATGCTCATCTGTGTGGCTTCCTGCTTTAGTACGAGAGGACTAACTAAATGTTTCCTCTACAAAGGTCACGGTTTATTTCTGAAGACGGGGTGGCACCTGCACAACTTCTTGTATTATTTATATATTAAGGGAACAGTCCTACATTTTAATAAACCATCTTGTTTCTATCTTCTCCAGAGTCACATGTTTATCTGTCATGTTTAGCCTAGCTTAGCACAAAGACTGGAAGCAGGGGGAAACTGCACACCTGTTCTTGTGCGTAACCCGGCTCTTCAGGGTGAAACCGGTGATTTCGACTTGATTTGTGCAGTTTAGTGAATCTGACTTGAAACACTTGCAGTTAGCAGTTAGCATGGGAGCTATTGTGCTAACTATGGTTAGTTCCCAAAGTGTAGGACTGTTCCTTTAATCTTCAGCAGTTTCTGTGTCTAAAGTCTAAATGTTGCTTTTCTTCACTTTGATGAAAATCTTAATAATGAAGATAATTTGAAGTGTAAAGACATCAAATGTGTCCGTGACGAGTGACTGCAGATGAACGTGTGGAGGACCCGACCTGCTTCACTAGGAGGAAAGTAAATGGATTAATGATTTTTTAAAAAGTAAAATAAAAACTTAAATTAATAACTTTTAAAAATGAGTAAACTAATAAATAAAATAGCTGTGGTTTTTCACTCAGCAGAATTTATTATTATTATAAATCATTTCCTTTATGTCGGTTTTATATTTTTTACCCTCAGGATACAAATTATGATGAATGGATGAATTGTGCAATCTGTGCCTTTTTACTTTTTTATCTGTTTATTTACTTTGTTCATTGTTTTTATTTCCTGATGAGGCCGGTCTGGTTCTCCAAACACACTAATAATGATTTTCTCATGCAGCTTTAACAGATTAGCACCTTGCTCAGTGGCTCACTGGCAGATTCTGGATTTAACCACTGGGTCACCTTGCACATCATGTTCACTGCTGTTAACAGCTGTACCTGTCCCTCACCTGTCTTTTATTTCACCTGGTGTCAATAGAAACAACAACGTCTGTGTGACTGTGATTTTCTGTTGTACAAACATGTTTATGACCTCGGAAAACGTTTGTTCCTCATTAAAACCAAACATACAGGATCAGCAGTGTTGATTCATTATATATATATATATATATATATATATATATATGTCCTCACACACACTGTCCTCACACACACACTGCCACTGTGTTGAGATTCTGTTTAGAATTAAACTTGAAACATTAGGCTGTTTGTAAAAAACAGCCTAATGTACTCAGATCCGATACTACAAAGTAAAGCTGTGGAAGTTGGTCTCGACCGGCTCCATGTGATTGAGCCCTGAGATAACTTTGTTATGATATGGTGCTTTATAAATAACATTGAATTGAATTAAAAGTACCTTTACAATACAAATACCCACAAGTAGAAGTCCTGCATGTAAAATCCTACTTCAGAAAGAGGTGAGTAATATACAGGTTACTGTATTACTGTACGTACTGATTAATACTGAAACCTCTGGTGGAGCTGATATACAGTGAGCTGGTTCTGGTCCAGATGATTCAATACTTTACAAGAGCACCAACATGTTTGGAACAGTTCTTTGTAGATCCAGCCTCTTAATTTGCACCTGATTGATGAAAACAATTCTTCCATATTCCATTACTGCTTGTTACTAATTCAACGTCTTCTGTGCTTCTCTCCTTCAGGGCTGCAACACATCCGTCCTGGTCTCCACCTGTTAAAGGGAGTGCTTCCTTGTCTCCTGGTCCTGGTCCTGGTTCTGGTCCTGGTTCTGGTTCTGGTCCTGGTTCTGGTCCTGGTCCTGGTTCTGGTTCTGGTTCTGGTCCTGGTCCTGGTCCTGGTCCTGGTTCTGGTCCTGGTCCTGGTTCTGGTTCTGGTTCTGGTCCTGGTCCTGGTTCTGGTCCTGGTCCTGGTTCTGGTCCTGGTCCTGGTCCCGGTCCTGGTCCAGACGCAGTAGAAACAGGTGTTATCTCTGATTCAAAGAACATCTACGTTCCGATCTTTGAAACCCTGCGGTTGCCATGGTGACTTCACACCCCGCCCCGTTGCCATGGTGACCTCACTCCCGCCCACACCCTGCGGACGTGTTAGAGGACCGCGGCCAGCCCGCAGGAACAACTTTCTCCAGGAGTTCAGAGACGGAACAAACCTTTATTACCGTTTTACCGACGACCCTCCCGTTATCGCGGTAAGTGTTTCTCTGAAAACATTTCTGCTGAGATTTCGTTTTTAGTTCTTGTGAAAAAATGCGTGTTTTTTTATGAAAGCCTTGTGTGATGGTGAAACCAGTCCCGAAGTTTCTTTCTGCCGAACTCCGTATGAAAATGTGTGATTGTAAAAGTCCATCGCTTGGGGCAAATCACACCTGCCGATTCATTTAAAGGAAAACACTGGATCAGTGCGGGTCACACTGTCATTCGGCGTTCAATTAATCAGGAATTATTTTTTAACTGAAGAAATACCCTGAAATCTGCTTTTCTTGCTACTTTATTAATCAGATCCGCGAGGGGCCGCAGACAACAGCGCATTCAGTTTACACAAAACACGGGACGTTTTACAGAAATAAAGAGCTTTTTGTTGAATTCTCACTTCGCAGAGTTCATCAGGAAACTCTGTAGTTTCGCAGCATTCAGGTCTCTGCTGTACTTTGAATGTGCTGCTGCTGAAGGGTGGAGGCATTAAATTCTGAGAGTTTTCAGGGGAGTCTGGTGTGACTGGTACCGAGGAGGGTGGAGCGAGCCTGGGCACAGAACCAGCCAGCTGGGTGGGTCAGACACTCTGGCTGATTAATAAGCAGTGAATAAACACAGAAGGGCCAGTTTGTGTTCAGCATTGAAGTCAACAGCTGAGTTTCCTGTTTGTTCTTAAATCGATGAGTAAACATGGACTTCGTGAACTCAGTTGTTGGTTCATGTCAGATTCCTTTAATCTATTAATATCTCATTAATTGATCAGTGTTCTCTCTGCTGTAGTAATCAGGATTCATCAGTTTGCTCCTGAGATAAAGCTGTTGATCAAAGTCAAAAGTAAATATTCTTTGTTTCATTTATTGAAAGAAAAAGAAGCAGATCTTTATATAAATAATATGAAATAACTGTGAGACCTCTTTAACTTCATGATTTGTATTTTATTACTGAAAAGGGATCAATAAAGTTATTATGATCATGAGAGAGGGTGAGAGAGAGAGGGTGAGGGAGACAGAGAGAGAAACTCAGCTGGTGTGAAGGAATTTCTGTCTGTCACCACACCTGCACAAACCTGCACACTTACCTGTTCTCACATGAGAGACGCCTGTTTCCATCAGCTGGAAGTAGAAACACTGACTTCCTGCTGTGACCAGCAAACGTCTTGTCGACCGATCGATCGGACCAATACATCTGTAAAATATTTCTGATCAGTCACTTGAACCAATCACAATCACCAGTGCATCATGATGGACTGGGCTCAGTGAGGTCATCGTCCCAGCATGCATTGTGCTGCATGGGATTCAGTCACAGCTGTGATCCTCCATCTTTATTGATTAGCTGAGTTTACTGATCGGTAAATACTGCAGGGCGCCCTACTGAGCACGTGCAGTGTGACGCTGACCTGGAGTCAACAGGAAGTGCTACATTCTTCTTCTTTGTGTTTCTTTTGCTGCTGTCAGCGAGTTCTGTTTACACACACACACACTCTCTCTCTCTCTCTCTCTCTCTCTCTCTCTCTCTCTCACACACAGACTCACACACACACACTCACACAAATACACACACACACTCACACAAATACACACACACACTCACACACACATACTCACACAAATACACACACACACTCACACACATAGACACACACACAGACAGACAGACACACACACAGTCTCACACACACACACACTGATGACTCGGCACTGTGCATCAGCTGATAAAAATATTGGTCATCTTGGTCAACAGAATAATCAATAGCGAAAATGAAAAACACACAAATCAATCAGTTGACTGGCTGCAGACCAACAGGTGGAAGCTGATTGGATGTTTTTAGATCAATTAAAACCTCCCGTCTTGTTCTGCAGCTTCTCGTCGTCATGGCAGCCAAAACCAAATGGGAGGCGGTGAAGGACCGTGTGACAGGAAGTCCCGCCCACGATCCAGACGCCACGCTGGAGGCAAATCTGGAGAACGCCGACCCCGAACTCTGCATCCGGCTGCTGCAGGTGGGACTGCTGCCCTCTGGGGGCGCCGCAGAGAACCATGATATTGATTACAGCTACAGGAAGCTGTGGCTGAAGTCACGTCTCTGACCCTCCTGTCCCTGTCAGGTTCCCACGGTGGTGAACTACTCTGGTTTGCGGCGGCGGTTGGAGGCCAGCGATAAGGCCTGGATGGTGCAGTTCCTGGAGCTGCGGGGTCTGGACCTGCTGATGGAGGCGCTGGAGCGCCTGTCCGGTCGCGGCTGCGCTCGCATCGCCGACGCCCTGCTGCAGCTCACCTGCGTCGCCTGCGTGCGAGCTGTCATGAACTCATCTGAAGGACTGCACTTTATCCTGGACAACCAGGGCCACGTCAGGACCCTGACCCAGGGTGGGTTCCCTAGTCCTAACCCTCCTTCCACCGGGTCTTCTCTCTCCTCCATTTCAAATCCCTCCTGAGTCCTGATTGGTTGTTGGGGAGTCACGTGTTCACCTGTGTCTCTGTGTGTCCCCTCAGCTGTGGACACCTCTAACGTCATGGTAAAGATGCAGGTGTTCGAGCTGCTGGCGGCTCTCGCTCTGTTTGACCCTCAGGGACTCGAGCTGGCCCTGGACGCCCTGGACCACTACAGGGTGAGAGCTGATCCTCTGACTCCCACCAGGTCGACACAAACACCTGCAGACAACAGACACTCCCATCAGCCTCAGCTGCACTCTGTGTTTACTGCTAACCAGCTAATGTTAGCATGCTAACACGTTAAACTAAGGTGCTGAACATTATACCTGCTAAACATTAGCAAGTTAGCGCAGCCACTGTGAGCATGTTAGCATATTGGTGTTAGCATTTAGCTCACAGAGATGTTAGCAGGCTCAACTCCTAATGTGGTTCAAACTTGCAGGTTGGTTGGTACCAAAACTGTTCAACCACAGGGGGGCGCTGCAGCAAACTACAGGTGGTTCACACACTTCGATGGCGCTGCTTTGACAGGCAGCGGTCAAATAGAGCAAATCTGACCGTGTTGAACTTGTAGTTTATTGTGATGTAGAACGTGGTGCCGCCATCTTGTGCCTCTCAGTCTGTCTTCAGGGCAGAGAAAGAAAACATTTAAAAGCTGTAAGTGAGCAGGTATACAGGTGAGCTGCTACAGGTGAGCAGGTATACAGGTGAGCTGCTACAGGTGATTGGTGAGCAGGTATACTGGTGAGCTGCTACAGGTGAGCTGCTACAGGTGAGCAGGTATACAGGTGAGCTGCTACAGGTGTAACAACTGGGTGTGACTGCAGATAAGACTCAGAACAAACACCTCATATCACTTTCACATGTCGCCTCCACCCCCCGCTCTGAACACATAACTGAGGCATGATGGGACGCCATCGCTCACTGTCATCATGTGGTCTGTGTGTGTCTGTTGCTGTTTCTGTGTCTGTTGCTGTGTCTGTTGCTGTGTCTGTGCTGTGTCTGTTGCTGTCTGTTGCTGTGTCTGTTGCTGTTGCTGTGTCTGTTGCTGTGTTTGTGTCTGTGTTTGTCTGTTGCTGTGTCTGTCGCTGTGTCTGTCGCTGTGTCTTTTTGTGTCTGTCGCTGTGTCTTTTTGTGTCTGTCACTGTGTCTGTCGCTGTGTCTTTTTGTGTCTGTCGCTGTGTCTTTTTGTGTCTGTCGCTGTGTCTTTTTGTGTCTGTCGCTGTGTCTTTTTGTGTCTGTCGCTGTGTCTTTTTGTGTCTGTCACTGTGTCTGTCGCTGTGTCTTTTTGTGTCTGTCGCTGTGTCTGTTGCTGTGTCTGTGTCTGTCGCTGTGTCTGTCGCTGTCTGTTGCTTTGTCTGTTGCTGTTTCTGTTGCTGTGTCTGTTGCTGTCTGTTGCTGTTGCTGTCTGTTGCTGTCTGTGCTGTGTCTGTTGCTGTGTCTGTTGCTGTTGCTGTCTGTTGCTGTCTGTTGCTGTGTCTGTTGCTGTGTCTGTTGCTGTGTCTGTTGCTGTCTGTTGCTGTGTCTGTTGCTGTGTCTGTTGCTGTGTCTGTTGCTGTCTGTTGCTGTCTGTTGCTGTGTCTGTTGCTGTCTGTTGCTGTGTCTGTTGCTGTTTTTTGCTGTCTGTTGCTGTGTCTGTTGCTGTCTGTTGCTGTGTCTGTTGCTGTGTCTGTTGCTGTCTGTTGCTGTGTCTGTTGCTGTTTGTTGCTGTCTGTTGCTGTCTGTTGCTGTGTCTGTTGCTGTGTCTGTTGCTGTCTGTCGCTGTGTTCAGAGCCTGAAGAAGCAGCAGTATCGCTTCAGTGTGATCGTGAACGAGCTCCGCGGCACCGATAACGTCCCGTACCTGGTGGCGCTGCTGAGCGTGGTGAACGTGCTGGTGATGGAACACAAGGACCTGAGGAAGAGGAGTCGGCTGCGGCAGGAGTTCATCGGTACGACGGGTCCAGCAGCGATCACTGAATAATGATAATAACAGTGATTATTGATCATCTGGACTGTGATATTGATAATGAGAAACCTGTTGTTGCAGGACTGCAGCTGCTGGCTCAACTGCCCCGACTCAGGTGCTGACTTTATCAATACAGTCTTTCTAATAATCAATAACCAACATATCGTCAGTGTGTGACCTGTCTGCCTGCCTGTCTGCCTGCCTGCCTGTCTGTCTGCCTGCCTGCCTGCCTGCATGTCTGTCTTTCTGCCTGTCTGTCTTTCTGCCTGCCTGTCTGCCTGCCTGCCTGCCTGTCTGTCTGCCTGCCTGTCTGTCTGTCTGCCTGCCTGTCTGTCTGCCTTTCTGCCTGCCTGCCTGTCTGTCTGCCTGTCTGTCTGTCTGTCTGCCTGCCTGCCTGCCTGTCTGTCTGTCTGTCTGCCTGCCTGCCTGCCTGTCTGTCTGTCTGTCTGTCTGTCTGTCTGTCTGTCTCCAGGGAGACTGAGGACCAGGACCTGAACATCCAGTGCGATGCGTTCGAGGACTCTCTGGTGGAGGACGAGGAGGAGATGGAGAGACTGTACGGAGGCATCGACATGAGCAGCCACCAGCAGGTGTTCACCTCACTCTTCACTAAGGTAACCCACACCTCCACCTGCCAGACAGCACCACCCACACCTCCACCTGCCAGACAGCACCACCCGCACCTCCACCTGCCAGACAGCACCACCCGCACCTCCACACACCTCCACCTGCCAGACAGCACAACCCGCACCTCCACCTGCCAGACAGCACCACCCGCACCTCCACAAACCTCCACCTGAAGGTAATGAAACACCTTCACCTCTCCCCCAGGTGTCCAGCAGCCCGTCCTCGGTGCAGCTGCTGTCCATCCTGCAGGCGCTGCTGCATCTGGACCCGGGCAGAGCCGAGGTCTGGCTGGCTCTGGAGCTGCTGGCGGACAGAGCCATGCTGCTGGCCCAGGATTGTAAGTCCAGACACATCAGGGTTCAGGTCTTCATGGGTCCACACTGTTCTGAGGAGACCTGGTCCAGGACCCAAGTTGGACCAGGTCCAAATTATACTCTGCTCAGGTGTCTTTACTGATCAATAGTGCAGATGTGTGACGTTCACTATGCTTGTGTCCAAATATCAGACATCATAATGGAACAAAACGCAGATGTTCACTACTCAGACAACAATCCCACAATGCAATGCGGTGCATCTTACTCTCTGTGTCCGCAGCTGACGTAGATTCTGCCGACTGTCTGCTGGAGAGGCTCCTCCCACACAGGCCCCTCGCAGCCAATCACAGGGTCCGAACCATGGACAGGGCGGTACAGACTCAACTACCAGACAGTCCTCCCGGCCAATCAGAGCCCTTTCTCAAAGATGCCCCAACAACTGCCGCATCAGCAGCTCCCCCTCCTCTCCCCCTACCTGTTTTGGTAACTCCTCCCCCTCCCCCACCCCTACCTGGTTTGGCAGCTCCTCCCCCTTTACCTGGTATGGTAGCTCCTCCCCCTCCTCCCCCTTTACCTGGTATGGGAGCTCCTCCCCCTCCGCCCCCCCTTACTGGTATGGCAGCTCCTCCCCCTCCTCCCCCTTTACCTGGTATGGCAGCTCCTCCCCCTCCTCCCCCCCTACCTGGTATGGCAGCTCCTCCCCCTCCTCCCCCCCTACCT
>JAVQJL010087183.1:0-13962 GCA_036024295.1 Nannoperca obscura
CATTGTTTGTCTACTGCATGTATGTATATTGAGAGTGAGATAAAATACCGGAGTCAAATTCCTAGTATGTACACATACCTGGCCAATAAAGCTGATTCTGATTCTGATTCTGATTCTGAATGTGTCTGCATTTGTTGGATGGTTGCATATATGTAATCAGTGTCCAGAATGAAGCTTTGGGAGAAACCATATGTAACTTCTGGAGTGTCCTGCTCTTCCCTTGGTCAGCTCCTAAAAAGATTTGAAGTTAGTACTCAAGGTCAACACATGCCTTATAGAAATACAAGACCTGTGTGTGTAATATTGTTAATCTGTTGGTTTTTGTGTGTATTAGGGAGGAGCCACTATAGTTATATTTGCACTCTGTCGTGATTTAATTTTGTAGTCTGAGATAGCAGGCCAAACTACATGCTTAAGAGGTAACGTTTGTTGGTTACAATAGATGTTCTAGCAGACTTTTGTTTTCAGGCTCCCATGTTACAAATTCATCAACCATTCATCAACAGATTCGGACTGAAAAAAGCAAACCAACTACAGGTGTGGAAATGTTGGATTTTGATGGAATAACGAGGACAAATTGCTCCATGTAATAACCTCTCCTCTCCTTCATTCACTGCTTAGCTGTTACTTTGATTGTCTGCAGTCTTTTGTCATGCATATGCCTACGTAAAAGGACAATTAGAAAGCCCTGTTTCCCGTATACATGGTGGAGAAATTAGTATTCTCCAGGAGAATTCAAGCTGGGGAATTCAGGTTTCCCTCACCCCCTACCGTAATTACAGTATCAGGTTTCTGGATTACATGACATTTAAGAAATAAGAAACCAAGTTAGAGTCATCTTTGTCTAGTTAAGTCCCATTCCTTAATATTACCATTTATCATTTTCTACATGCATGCCTTCGACTATGTATATTCTCCACTGAAAAAAATTTAGAAACTGCATGCAGCTGCTGTTAATCTGCAGCTATGTTACTGAAATACCTACCACTGAACTTCTCGCTGTATAATTCCTTTGTGATTTCACAACAGGAAAGTGAAATGGCCCGTTGTTGCTGCGTGCTGCAGGTATTTGTTACAACCTACTAACTTTGCAGATTTAACTATGCAGTTATAAACACTTGCCAGAGGACAGAGCTTATGATGGGTGCAAATTGTTATGTTTTTTTCTTTTACATTTTAGTGCCCGCAGTATTGTTGAAAAGGCCCATCAGCATAGCTGAGGGAGAATGCTGTACAGTGCTGGTCACCCCTTTTATAACCCTGTTTGTGTCTGCAAAGGCACACACACAATCTCTCAAAGGTCTCCATGACTGCACTTGGGTTCATAGATCCTCACAGATGGGCTAACATAGATCACAGCATGAAGGCCAGCGTGCTCTTTTATTTTATTCTCCCTCTATCTCTCTCTCTCTCTCTCTCTCTCTCTCTCTCTCTCTCTCAGTCTCTCTCTCTGTGTGTGTGTAGAGACATAAAGAGAGAGAGGAAGAAATAGACAAAGCAAATAACGAGGAGCTTGAGAACAAAATGTTCCCAAGCTCCAACAAGCAGATGACCATAGGCCGTAACTCATGCACCGATTAGCCTTTGCTTGATTTACAGGGGGCTCATCTAGTATTTAAGGGGCTGACTCTGAAAACAATAACTGAAGCGTTTCCTTCGAAAGCCATTCAAGAGCTGAATGCCACAGCAGTAACTACACTATAGCTACTGGCAAAATGGAACTATTGAAGAATATACATTTTTTATATTATAAATTTGGGTAATCAAAATAAAGAAACACAAAATACGTATGAGTATAAAGTACTTTTTTGTAAAAACCATTATATATCAAAGACAGACGTGAGTGTAATGTGCTGCCCTGTGGCCAATTACCTAAAGAGAACTCACCTTGAGGTCAAAAACCAGGGTTGGATAACAGCTGTAATGAACACATGCAAGCCCCCGAGAAGAATGTGGAAACAGAAGACAAATTATAACTTTTTATTTTTATTAGAAGAATCCTGAAGTCTTTCTGAACAAAAAAGTGAGCTGCCAAGAACAAAAAAGCTGTGGAGAAAACCAAAAACCTTGCAATAAAAGAAACAAACAAAAAAACACCTCAAATCACTGAGATGCCGATCTCATGACATCTGTGTTTGGTCAAAAGTTTTACATTTGCGGTGGAATTTTAACTTTACAAATTACAGACATGGCAAATTCGCATGGGATTTCGTCCAGTGCCAGCATTCGGTGGCAATGCAGAAAGTAGTGTATCCTTTATGTAGCGAAGTGGAAGGTAAGAATGTGGAGGTTGGGCGTGTAATACATTTTACTTTTGTGCAGAAGACTGAAGTTCAAATCACATCACAAAACTGAAATTATTTGTATTATTATTATCTGTGGTTATTTTCCCATAACCATGGTCTTTCCCTAACCAAATGTTTTGGTTGCCTTACCCTAATCATACTGTAACCGTATCATTTTCCTAGATGGCATGTGCAGATATTGTAGATATAAAAAAGTTGGTTATCACTGAATGTAATCTGGGGTGGCCTGCGGATATCTGGATAAATGATTTTCGAGGCAAGACTTCCTCTCCCATGCACCGGTCATGGTTTACAGTCCGATTAGCAATCTCAGTACCCATCGGCAATCCTCTGACAACGATTGCTCTCCACACAGAGAGCAAAAGAGACCAAAGCCTGCTCAAACATGATTGGTCAAAACTACTCTGACTATAAATGTAAACCAGAACGCGTCTGATACCAAAATCTTGCCTACAGATCCTGCATTCATATTTAGATACCCAATGACATGAATACCAGCTTTAGGAAATTAATGGTACAAACAATTCTCAAAATCTATGGTACATCAATCTTATTGTAATTTGCGAGGCTGTACTGCAGTGCATATTTTTGTGGCACAGATACAGTTATCTTAATGCTACAACAGTATACAGCCAATTAGATTGTATGTTCCTTAAGAATTTTGCTACAAAGTCTGTTATAAAATTCTTACGTTTCATTTGGTATTGCACATTTCCAAAACAACAATTTTCACCAGAACCAAATTAGACATGTAGAGGAATAGCCAAACTATCTTCCAACCACTGCTAATTCAAAGCAGTACAAGGGAAACATGCTCATGACACAGTCACAAACTCTGCGCCACAGCTTCAGGGCCTATGCATAACTGACATTTCCAAATGCATTGATCTGTTGGCAGCAGTGGATAACACTGTTTCTGTCTCTTTCACTCATTCATGCTTTAGCTCAGTGATCTGCAGTCCAACCCACCAAATAAATTAGAAATAATGTTTTCAATTGGCAGTTTTGACAGTTTAGACTGGTGCTGTGCATCATACTGTCATGTGGTATAATTGACATTTAATTATTTGTGTTACAGAGTCTTCTTAATTCGGTCCAAAGATTGAAATGTGAAATTATGATCATCATGAAAAAACCACACATAGAGGGGAAATACATTTCGGATCATCTGTGAATTTTATTCTGCGGTGTGCGCATTAACATGATGAATACTAATATTTTTTTACATTTGGAAATACCACACAAATGCGTGTGAAATATACTACATGCTGTAGGTGATTATGCTTTATGTGTTTGGTGAAAAGGTTACCAGTGAGATAACCAAGGTAAACAGCTTAGGCAGCAAATCTGAAGGTTAATCTTATTGCGTGTGTGGACGTGTGTATGTGAGTGCCTGCTCACCAGTGTGTGTTCATGTGTTCCTCCGTGTAGACTCAGTGTGATAGACTTGTAAGTAATCCCGATGCTATTCAGCCAATTTATGCTAAGAGAAAATGACATTGGTGACAGGGTCCAATTCACCGAGGTGGCCCACTGACTGGTGAGGAGGCCCTGCTATTGATCCGTGCTCAGACATGCTGCCAGTTGTCAGAGCTTCAATTCACTGGAAATTAGCTGGATGACACCTTGAAGATGTTTCAAGCTCTAGAAATTGCTTCGGAGAACGAGGGCTTACGAGTGAAGGCTGAATACTAAACAGTCAGGCCTTCTCAGTCCTAACAAGGACTTGCTAACACGCAAGTACATTTTACACATGGGATTCTGTATGGCAAGCTAATCAGTATCGCAAAAAAACTGTAGAGGTGACCATGATCATCAACATTGTTTTGCTTTTAGCTTAGCTTTTCTTTAAAAAATAAATACAGTTTCAGCAGCACAATATACCCAAGTCCACCTCTCAAACAATATCCAGCATTCACACGCACATGAAAATGTTTTTGTGTTTAGTGGACGCATTTTTGGGATCAGTGGCAGTCGGGCTAACATCTGTGACAAACACATTGCAGGGAGAATCTGTGGCCTCTTCACAATAACCCCCCCTTTCTTGTTGAGTTGAATCCTGACCATAATACTATCAGAAATGATAAATCTATATAGGTCTATATAAGCAGGAAGTGTCAAGAAGACACCAGGTCAAAATGGAGGGATTGGTAGTGACATTGCATTATCAGCAAACAGTATCAACAGCAAATTACAATGGGAGCAACAATGCTAAAATATTACAAAGTATACTTATAGAAAAGGTGTAATTAGATATTAGGGCCTGCTTCTAACAGTGGTGTGACCCAAGTGGGGCACTGACTTACACACATCAAAGTAGCATTAAATGACAATTTCTCACATCTGCTTTAACTGCTAACATTACAGTATCTTACTTTTTTTTTTTACATTCCTGTGTTTTTTATGTTAAAGACAACTAGACTTACCAATCAGAACACAACAGAGTGGCAGCATATGAAAATAAAAGTACCTGCCGTACTTTATTCTTTCAGTTTTCAAAAGAAATTAGAGTTCCAAAGTGGGCTGTATACAAAAGAAAACAACGCTTATTCAGAAATACACGTCAAACACTTGGTTTGAACTGAGGTATCGCCACAGATTAGGATAATGAGGTGGCCAATTTAGGAACATGGATCTTTTAAAGTGGTGCTAGTAATATAAACGTATCAAATCTTGCGGAGAGATATAATTAGATATGAATGAGAAGTCTGTAACTATTTAGTAATTTTTTTTCTGTGTCGACAATGCATTCTTTTGCATTGCTGTTAAAAGATGTACACATAAAAGCCTTATCATCTCCACTTGTCTTTGTGAGACTTTTATGACTCTGGAGCAGTCAGTGAGCTGGCCCGGTTGGCACAAGATATATCGCCGTTATTAAATTTGGATTTTATTGTTGACAGTGGTCGTAGTTGGCGGGTGAGCAGAGAGTGATAAACAGACGCTGACACTGTCAGAGAGGAGGAAAGAGGATTAAAGATTGAAACAGAGAGAGACAAAAAGGGAGAAGTAGAGAAAGAAAAAAAGAGAGACAAAGAGACGTTTGGTTTTTAAGAGCCTGTAAGCCTAATGGACCGATATACAATGCTCTATTCTTTTCCGTGTGTCAGTTTTATAGATTGCCGTTTAAACATCATTCTTCTAGAAAATAGAAGTCTCACAAGTGACTATGTACACATTCATTTAGTTCTGTGCAGAAACATTCAGCCTGCTTGCCTTTCAATAGTATGTCTGTTCTGTCAAACCTATTTATTTTCAATTTTTTTATCTATATTTCATTTTTTGTCTGGCCTGTGCTGTTGTTTTCTGCGATACTCTTAAGCTTGTCCTTTGCTGTCATTAAATTTTCTACGTTTTGCCCAGATTTGGCCTTCGTTTTACCCCCTTCTTTCTGCTGTGCTCCAGTGATGCCATCATATTATAGAGCAGCTGCCATGAATAGTTAATGAATCTCTTTGTGTCTAGTCATATAAAACAGAGGCATCAGTTAAATATTACATTATTATATTATTATGTGTAGAACTACATGGGTTCAAACAGTACACAATAAACACATAAAATATGTCATTGTCTATTGTTTTGGCAACAGATACTATAAGCTTAAAGTTGCACTAATCAATATTTTTACATTAACAATGTATCAAATGACAATGTGTAATGTGAAAGGTGTTGCTTGTTGTGAAAAACCAGAGAGAATGATCACCTAACTATAGTTCCACTAAGCTTTTTAGCAATTTAGCTTCTTTCATCTCTTTGCTTTGGCTTTCCAGCTCGCAGCTTCACTGGCTCACTTCCACTAATCTCATTAACCTCAGCAGTAAACAGCTGATTTCAGCAATATACCCACTATACAACACCTGCCCAGGACTGAAAGCAGACAGAAACATTCAGCAACTAGCTTGTGAACATAGCGGAGCATGTAGCAGCTAAAGAGCCAGATATGTTTCACAGGAGTTGGTGGAGACCAAAACTAGAGCTAAAAGGAAAGTGAATATTATACTTAGATTTAACAGGTGGGCAGAAACACAACTTCAAAGAAATGCTGATGTTATTGAGTGCCTGCTGCGGTGTATAACAAGGCAGGTGAGGCATTAGCATTGTTTACAGGTTGCTTTATAAACCGTTAATCTTCCCTCCTCAACCAAAGCCACACTGCTTTCTCCACTGCCTGGGTCTTTATTGTTGGTATTGTAAGCTATTTTATGGACTGGTTGTCATAAGTTACTGATTGAATTTTGAACTTTGGGTAGCCAGTTAAATAAGGGGATGTGTGGGGCTTTTATTGTGAAGGGAAGAAAAGGGAAGTGAAGTACGGTGCTGTGTATGGAGGAGAAGAGTGAGAAGCCCGAAGTAAAGTGGATCCTCCCATTACAATTAAGAAGTCTCCATGTTTTTATTTTATTACCTACAATAACCTATAGGCATGAAACGCTCAGTTACAGTATCATCCAGTTTTCCTTTTTGTTTGTCAAGTAAAGCAAGTCTTGGTGCATCGCCCAGGCCCACTACTATCAGGGTTAATGGCAATTCATCGTTCTGATTTGCTGTTTGGCTTGAGGTGTATTTTGAAACCTTTGAACTTGTGAAGCAACATTCTCCAGCCAATTTGTGCTGCCCAGAGCACATATGTGTTCCCTTGCAATTGTGTCTTTGCATTGACTTTACATGCAATTGCACTGCTGGCAAAATTCATTCCACATTCAGTCTGGGCACACACACATTACATGCATGATGCAGAAAGGATTGTATGGAAGATTAAAAAAAGGCACAATTTAAACACTTCAAATAAAGAACTCAAGTTAAGTTTCAGTTCAATTTGGCATTAACAATATGTTCTCACTTCAAATCAGAAAAGGTTCCCCTGAACCTCCTCATGAAAACTAATGAAATAATGATATTTTGTTAATTTTCCATAGATTTTAATTCACGTGGTGGGGGTCCTTGAATCATGTTTCAGTTGCTTCAAATACAGCTTAATCATTTGACTGTGCAGTATTGGTTGCAGATGTTAATGTTTCCTCCTGGATAGCATGTTGTATTGCAGTTGTGTAAATGATAATTCTATATGTAAATAGGCTGAAATAGGCTAACGAAACCAAAACTGAAAAAAACAAGCAAGGAAGCCACAACATAGGGAAAACAATAGAATGGTGTGAGGAATATAAAGAGATCAAGATAAGAAGAATGAGGGAGAGGGAGGATACTGGGAGTCCTGCTTCACCATTGTCATCAACACAGAAAAGCAAAGGCTCAGTAACATTTCAAAGGAATCATGGTGTCAGACTGCAAAGTCCCCACCACCATGCTTAAGATCTTCTCTCCTCTGTTTCTTTACTTTCCATCATCCTTCCATTCTTCCTTCATCACCTCTTTCAATCCCTCTTTCTCTCTGATTGGCGCATGCTTCTTTAGTCACATGCTTTCATCTCTCGGATCAGTGAGACCAAGGGTAAAAGAGAAGAATCTCTTAGTCCGAGCCCTTCTCTATGTGTGTGTTTCTTACACAACATACAAACCAATCACATTGACAGACACGGAGTCCATCTTTCCCTCACATGCAGAAATTGACTGGTGTGTCTGCAATTGCACCTTCAATGTCACACTGAACAGCTCCCAAACTATGGACTGTATAGATTATAGACACATAATTCAGATAAAGATTTTGCATGGCAGTATCAGATGGCAACATGGCTGAGAAGAATTAGGGTGAAAGCCCTATTCGTTCTGAGGATGATGCATCATGGGATTCATCAAGGGACTGAGACAGCTGTGCTGAAACACCTTACTTTGTTATAAATCATCAGTGTGGAAAGTGGCTATTGATTGACTACTTTAAATTGCTCTAATTTAATCTCCTTAAATGCCATGGTGTCAAATTATCCACTTTCATTTGTTTTCAAACACAGATGGATTATTCTGTTAAATATAAACCATAAGCTGTGGAATAGGAACAGCAAAACCAAGACTTAAATGATAAGGCTAGCACTGTTATACTATACATTTTTCCTTTTAACAACCAGAACCAACATGTTAGTCTGTCTCTCAATACTATCTGACTTTCCTGCTGTAGTCTGTCACTGGTTCTCAGCCACTTGGAGACATAAATCTTAAAAAAAACAAGTCAAAAACTTCGTTCATTTTCTTAAAAAGCTGGGCACTGTAGTTTTTTAGCAAACGTTATTCAAACAGGAGGAGTGCATTTATTGGGGTCTATTTTCAGAGGCAGATTAATACACATTTGGTCTCCTTTTCTCATCCCCTGATTGCCCACCCATCCACACACCTGTTCCCACATCTCATCAGCCCTGCAGTCACATGACCTTTCCCACTCATTTTCCCACATACGCCTCATCCCCTTATCACCCCCCTACTATGTTTATCAGTTCACCTCCTTTGTTCCTTGTCAGTTTGTTAAGTGAAGTTGCCATGTGCAGTTTCTGTATCCTATTTTAGTGATGTTCCTGAGACCCATTATGTACCTGTTTTGCACCTCTCCTGGTCCAAAACACCAGGCAACTAACCCCTTTAGTTTAGCATGGATTTTGGTTTGATCACTGGTGATCATTGTTCTGTCGTTTTGAATCGCAATCTCAAATTATCACCACAAGGAATTATGATAATAAATCTCTGACATTGACAAAATGTTTTCTCTTACTGATCCTGCCAAGGCACTGGAAAACCTTTCACAATCTTTTAATGTTTTTGCTGACAGACGTGCCCCATATAAAAAATAATACACAATTAAAAATGGATACAGTCCTTGGTTCTCTCCACAACTCTCCAATGCTATCCAAGGCTAAATCAAGTGGCACCCCAGAAGAGGGGTTTAAATGTAGGCAACTGCAACAATTGAAATGATAAATCTAATTATTATGAGTCAGCTGTCTCTGCCTATGAGTCTGCCTACATTTTGGAAAACTAACATCTCGTAAGAACTCATGGGGGGGGGTTATGGAGGTACCAGAGTCACTGGGGGCTCCCAGGCCATGTTGATGAGGCCTGTTGCAAAGGGGAAGAAATTCCTCCTCATTTCAAAGAGTTTGTGACCCGGGTGGGAGGGGTCATCCACAATCTTTCCTCAGGGACCTGGCGGTGTACAAGTCCTCGAGGGAAGGCAGATTGCAGCCAATCACCTTCTCTGCAGAGCGAATGATACGCTGCAGTCTGCTCTTGTCCTTGGCAGTGGCAGTAGCGTACCAGATGGTGATGGAGGAGGTGAGGATGGACTCAACGATGGAGGTGTAGAAGTGCACCATCACTGTCTTTGGTAGGTTGAACTTCTTCAGCTGCCGCAGGAAGTACATCCCCTGCTGGGCTTTCCCCCTTCCTTGGCTTTTTGGGGATGGGGATGATGGTGGAGGTTTTGAAGCAGGCTGGCACGTGGCATGTCTCCAGTGAGGTGTTGAAGAGACAGTCTGGTCCGGTTGCTTTGCGGGGGTTCTGCCTCTTGAACAGTCTGTTGACATCGCTCTCCAAGATGGAGAGGGTCATCACTGTGGTGGTGGGGGGGCCTCTAGGGTGGGCAGTCGTGGGAGGACCCACGGAGGATGGATGTGGAGGATAGTGTCACGGGGGATGGTGTCAGGACTGTCCCATTGACCTTCAAAGCGACAGTAAAACTCATTTAGGTCGTTGGCCAGGCGCAAGTCGTTAATGGAGTGGGAGGCTTTGGGTTTGTAGCTGGTAATCTGCCGGAGCCCCCTCCAGACAGAAGCAGATTCGTTAGCTGAGAACTGGTGTTGGAGTTTCTCAGAGTACAGTCGTTTAGTTTCTCTCACCGCCTTGCTAAACCTGTACTTCAACTCTTTAAACTTGGCCTTGTCCCCACTCCTGAACACTTCTTCCTTTTCCAACCGTAGCTGTCTGAGCTTAGCTGTGAACCAGGGTTTGTCATTGTTGTAACTCACCATGGTGCGTGATGGTACACAGCAGTCCGCACAGAAGCTGATGTAAGATGTGACAGCCTCTGTAAACTCATCCAGACTGCTGGTAGCAGTCCTGAAAACATCCCAGTCAGTACAGTCCAAGCACAAAGATCCTCCCTGGCTTCACTGGTCCATATAAATACTCAAATGTAGGTACAGTCGAAGGAAAAAAGAGAGTGAGGAACAAGGGACATTTAGACATTTTAGAGGAAATGACAAAATACATTTAAGTTCTCTAAATACTAAAAGTATTTTGTAAATACTGGCTAGCTAACTATTGGGTACAGTACTGGGACAACACAGACGTGGTGTGTTAAGAACCTGGTTCTTACTGTGTAATTAGAGAGTAAAAGGAGGAAACAGTCAACACTTGATAATACAGCCCACATACATTGTTCTTACTGTGTAATGTAAAATACATGTACATTCACTCAATAACAAGCGTGTTGTGTTGCATTATACTGCTACGGGGCGTGTAGGAGTATTTTATCACAGCGTGTAGGAGGGGCAGGCAAGCTACACCCACACTTAATGGATTTATTATTTTGCACTGTGTGATGTGGAATAAGGACATGTTTAGAAATGTTTCTACTTTTGAAAATCTGCTCCCAGCAGGCATGTTCGTCCAGCACTGCAGCAGCGGGCAGGCTGGAGTGGAAAACAAACAAACCTTTCTCCAGTGCGCCGCTGTGGAAGGCTTCTATTGTCATCTGAGGAGTAAAGCCTAGAACATAGGACAGTCATATAATAATATAAAATGTACATACAACATATTTAGTCTTTAATGTTTAATAAGGCCCCTAGAAATTATTATTTTAATTGCATTAAATTATAAAATTACACTTTAAATCGTGGGCACTGTGAGTCTCATAGGCTGGACCAAAGTCCATTAAACAAGATGGTTTTAAATGCTAAGATTTTATGATATCCAGATTTCCGCCTCCACCCCAATACAATCAAAGGGACTAGAATTCCATTTGAAAAGTCAGCAGCAAAATCTGGAAACTTAACCTTTTGAACCTACTTTGTAGCCTACTCACAAACAACTTTAAAAGAATTCAAGAATTATTTACTGTATTCTGTTAGGAAAACCAATACCGGCAGCAGTGTGAATCAGCTCCTTACTATCCTGCTCCACATGTTGTCCTTGAGTTCACTGACTTTATAATTTTGGTGTCCTCTGTCATACAACACAGGTTTATGAGAAACACAATCAACAGGTCCTCCATTGTCACTAGGAGCTGCGACATAATGTCTGTCTCAGAAGATGACGTTGCTTTTTCAGCGCATAACGTTCACTTTCTGTATGAAAGTGTTCATGACAAAAACAGCAGTTCACATGAGAATAAACCACACGAGCAAAATGAGGTGTGTAAAAGCCTTAACCAGCAATAAGTGCACACTCACAAGACAACGTTAAATGGAGGTCAAAGAAAAAAGAATTACATGGTGAAAAACATTTTTGATATTTCACCATGGTAATTCTGACTGCAGTAAACATTCTGCAGTCAGAATTACCATGGTGAAATATCAAAAATGTTTTTGAATCATGAAGCCTCACCAGCTCTATGGTCTGTGTGTTCTGTGACTTGTGTTGTGTTAAAGAATTCCTTTTAAAAAGACTCCCCTGCCTCAGACCAGATCCGCTCCCATGGGCCTACGACCTTCCACCTGGCTGACAAGTTCCAGATGTTATTAAGCTGTAACACCATGTCTCCACAAGACTTCACTGTGCAAATCTATGTTTTCTGCACAGACCGCGGGTTCATTAAACTACCATTTTAGAGTGCTGAGCAGTGCTCTGTGGAAAATAACTAACTTCTTCAGGCTGCTCAGATACTTTAATTTAAAGTTTGTGTGCTTGTTTAGTGAGTTTTGTGAATGCTGGATCCTGTTGGCCCCACAAACCAGCAATTGTTGATTATTTAACTAAATGTTTTGTTTTTGCTTTTTGTTGATATGCAAATTAGTCTGGAACTCAGTTCATTTTTGATTTCCTGGACAGACCTACAACCCATCAGAGCAACGAAATGTGTGACGTAGCGCTGACAGAATCCTGTAGGAAATACTGTAAACATCCTTCTTATCAACGAAAGCTTTAAGTTCAGATGTTTGTTGAGTTTGTTTAATACTGACGCAATAGCAGATTCACAACGCTCCACATAAGCGGCAGCCATCTTGGTTGTTTACAATAATGCCTCATTGGCGTTCCTCTGTACAGTCATCGTATCACACCCGCCCCATATTACATAAATGCTAGCAGCTAGGAGTAGTGACACTTTTACTAGTTTAACTACATTTCCCTGTAGCTTTTGTGTATTGCGTGAGACGCTTGGAGCCAAAATACTGCTATAAGTACTTTTTATAATAACAATGGATCACTTCTGTAACGTGAAAGGTGTCACTCGTAGTGATGAACACAGAGATTTATCATCAGCTCTCTGCAGTTCCCCTCAGCTCTACTGTGCCTTTTTTAGCTCATTGTTTTTGTGTTATGGTCACTAACATTGCTCTCATCAACCTGGTTAGCAGCAGCAGCAGCAGCAGGCAGCTGTCTGTTTCCAGTGAACAAGCTCTGATAAAGCCCTAAAGCCCAAAAGCTTTTGATACTTAATCATCATTTGGCTACTGTACTTTTAAGGGGTTTAAATTCAGGACTTTGACTTGTAATAGTGTTTCACATTGCTGTACTGGTACTTCCACTTAAGTAAAAGATCTAAGTACTCCTTCCACCGCCGGTCTATGGGGATGACATTGTGCGGGCCTTCATGGGAGATCTGCTCTCCTTTGTTTTTCACATCCTGTCACTGCCTTCCTCTAACAAGTGCAAGTCCCAGAGGAAAGTTAAAGCTTTAAAATAAACATTTCACTCAACATCTGAGGCAAAGTTCCACACACACACACAAAGAAACAATCACTAAAACGTTACATGCACTCATATTGCGTCCTCTGATTCTGTTCCCAAGAAGTATGTAGAGTGGGAGTGGGGGGAGGGGTGAGTGGGTGTTTATCTATCTGTGCGTGTGTGTGTCAGTCTTACCCCTATTTTTCTGGTCTGGTTTCAGCTTCCTTCCTCCTGGAAAAGCATGTAGAAGAGGTGTGTGCGTGTTTGTTCTTTGTTTGCATCTTGAACTTTTACTTTGTCTGTGTAACAATAAGTAGCCATAAATGTCTACAGAGCAATACTGAATAACTCATTTTTGAAAAACAAATATATTCAATTTGACCAAATCTTGTGAGAATTTAGTTTCATCTTGTGTGCATGTGTGTTTTCAAAGACCAAAAGCAGACCAATGGAGCCCCTTTTCAACAATATAATCTCTTCTTTTATTTAGAGTGGAAGCAACAACAACAACATTCCTTAGAAAGTTGCATTGTAGAAAACAAAAAGCAAAGTGAATCAGACATCATTTTTTCAGCAGTCCCCAGCCTCGAGCGAGAGTGGTCCTGCTTTGGACTGAATGCTCATATTTGTCAGTGCACGCATTTACACACAGCTTACAGTGTCTGTTTACAATGTTTACATCACAGTTTACATCACAGTGGTTCATCAGTAAGAAACACAAAGAGAAAAACAAAGAGTTTTGTCTCTGTAAATTTTGACTCTATCCTAAAAGACAACCAGTAAGAGTGTACAGCTAGCTGCTCTGTGTGGCTGTACTCAGGCACAGCGGTGCTTTGAGTTAAATGCTAACATCAGCATGCTAACATGCTCTCAGTGACAATGCTAA
>JAVQJL010087186.1:0-26534 GCA_036024295.1 Nannoperca obscura
CCCCCCCGCCCCCCCCCCCCCCCCCCCCCCCCCCCCCCCCCCCCCCCCCCCCCCCCCCCCGCCCGCTTGGTTTCTGTGGACTTTGACAAATCTCATAGTCAGGATGAAACTCTGTTACCTCAAACCTCCCCCATGGCCCATTAACTTTCCAAGGAGGTCTGAATTCACGCTGCATTGGTTGGAGCTCAGCTCAGCGGGATCCTGGTTAAACAGTTTAATGGTCACACAGCCACAAACTAAGCCAGTCAAGGACACTCAACATTACAACCAGCACTAAATCTTCCCTTGCCGTGTGTTCTGTTCCCCAGCACTACATTTTCCTTATATGTTTTTGTGCATGTGAGTCTACTTCTACTGGTGATTTCATATTGTGCTGGTTGGAGTTCACCCGAGTTAAGCCCAGCCTCTCTGTGGTATTTTCATTTAGTCAATAAAACGTGACCATGTAGACTGTGGGTTTTTCTTTTTTTTTCTTCTTTCCAGATAGAGCTTTTCAACTTCCTCTGAGATAAATCTCTGTCTGCATCCGTGATTGTACTTCTCTTTTGAAAATAACAAGACCATGAAATAACAATACACATTTTAATACAATAAAGTAAAACTGAAGTGTAACTTTAGCAAAGGACATCAGCAGTATGTTGTATATTTAAATAATGCTCGAACAAAGCATGCAGACAAAAGCATATAGTTATGTAGGGAGACTACATGATGTAATGGAATCTAACATAAAGTTTTTTATGGAATTGAACGCACTTCTCAGACAAACACATATGGTGGTAAAATGGTGTGAAAGAACGAGAAATAGCCTCAAAACATAGCTAAGAACATCAACTGTGGCACCTGATACCCAGGTAGACTGGATTCGACTGAATGTTTTAGGCTAAATTACAGTATGCTTTTCCACCAGGTCAGTAGGTTCATGGTGTCACAGATGGCTGAGCCCAGGAGCAGAAGAGCTGGTATTTCTTAGCAAAGAGAAACGGAGAGCGGGGGATGGGCTTTCAACAGGTCAATGGGTTTGTGTACATTTGTGTGTGTACGTGCTTGTAAATGAATGTGGGGAGCCACGTGCATTCATATGTTTGCATTAGTGTCCCAATTAGCGGATTAGTGTGTATTTCTGAATGGAAATGTGGATTCAAAACCTTCCGTTTCCACTTAACAAAGACGGAACCTAAAATTATATAGTCTCATTTTAAAGGCATTTCATTTACAGATTTATGTCCAAATGGAGGTTTACGGTAACTGATTTTGGAGTTATGAGCACCTGAAAGAGGAATTTAAGAAACCGTAAAAACCCCAAATGACAAATGCTGCTTTGTGTATCACACACATTGCGGAAGTCTTTACACTTAGTGGTGCTTAACACACAGTGAACTCTCATTATCCTTGGCGTCAGTGGAGCTTTTCTGTTCTTCTCTTATAAAAACATGAGCTCTGACTGACATTTCCTCCTTCTGCTTTGACTATAACTCTCGCATATGCACACACATGTAAATGTTCAGGTCATTTTTAATGAATTTAATGTGATTATGATGAATGACGATCTTTATTAAGCACCTGTTAGAATACCTTCATTGAATTTTACTGACAAACAGTTAGCTTATTAGCAGGTTTCTTGGTACATATTGTATTTAGAGGAATAGTTTGACATTTTGGGAAATGCACTCATTCGATTTCTTGCTGCCACTCATTATATCTGCACGGTAAATATGGACAGCGACCACCAGCAGCCAGTTAACGTCCCTTAGACTGGAAACAGGTGGAAATTACTAGCCTGGTTCTGTCCGAATGCAACGCTCCCAGTTCAATTCTGGGGTGGACCTTAAATAAACAGTGACATGTCATTAATCTGTGGATTTAATTAAACCTAACATATAAACTCCTGTCATCATGATTAGATTTTTGTTTATTGAACTTTCAAACCAATTGTCTTAAATTTACAAAGTTGGCAATACTAGCAAATTGCTAGAAAAAAACTTTAAAATGTTGACACAACTGTTGAAATACAATAGGCTGCATATGCATTCCATCGAGCTTCTGTAGGAAGTCAAGAAAGAGTAGCTATTCTTACTTCACCTGACCTGACCTTTGGCATCACCTTTTAAGACACACCGTGAAATATGAGGTCTACCCTGACCTGTCAGAGAATTCATTTTCTAGAACATCCACAGAGAGAGCCAGCTAAAATGTCACAGTTGAGCGATAAATATCATTCAGGAAAGCATGTGAATGAGGTCCGAGGTCACCGGGTTCACTGTGAGATATACATCAGGTTGCTCTGTTGTTCAGTGAAGGTAACCAGCAGAGGACAGTGGAAAGGAACTTACAAACATTCACTCACGTTTCTGTACTTAAGCACAGTTTTGAGACGACAACAACGACGACAATTGTTGGTTTTGAAACTGCCTACTATACTAGCACTACGTAGTGATTTGGCCAAAATGTAGCATGTAGTATGCAAACAAAAGTTAAATCTGCACCAGTAGAGCTTCCATTTGTTCACATCCAGGTTTAGAGGTCTGGACATTGAACATGGAGGTAACTGACCTTTGCCACTGACCGGTAAGCACATGTTCAACACTGATCTCTAATAGAACATATTAAAAACAGTGAACTTAAGTAGATCAGCCTGATGCTGCTCGGTTCACAGAGAAAAGAAACCCATTACTGCTCTCTGTGTTTCTAATCCTTTCCATCCATGTTCTCCCTGCAATTTGAGCGCTGACAATAAAAGAGTGAGTGCATGATGAACTCAAGCTGAAAGCTTGTCATTATAAGTAGCGCGCTCATGTGCCCATGCTGTGACTCACGAGTGTGCTTCATTCAGCCTCCCACTCCCTATTTGCACATGTCATCTGCTGCTCTGTCCTCCATCCATGCTAACGTCAGAGGAGGCTGGCTGTCCTCCTACATCCCCTGCAGAGTGCGACCAGTTTGATAGGCAGCCTGGTCCAAGTATGCAGCCTCGCTGTAGAGGCTGTGATCGACAGTCGCCACAGAGGGCCCTCATACTGCCTGTCTAATTACCGGGCCACATGGGGGACAAGCAAACAGCACACGGTGTACGATATCAGCTCAGTGTGTCTCTGCAGTGCGTTTGCTCCTGTCCTTGCCTGAAGCCTAGCCAAGGAGCATCATCAGTGTCTTCACTGTCTTCCCCTTTAGTGCTCCAGTTACTCCCTCACATGCGCTCTGGCCGGAGCTCGGCAGCCTTTGTGGATGCTCTGACAGACGGAAACAGAAATAGCTCCACAAATAGACCCATCCTCTGGCTCACAGGGGAGCAGTAGCCCCACTTCTGTGTGCTCTACCCTCCTATTTCATGTGTGCCTCGGGCTAAAACAAGTTAGCTAAGAACCACAGGGAAATCAAATTTGGAATTATTAGATTGTACTGAAAGTATCGAGGGAGAAAGAGAAATTTGTGCATAAATACATATTGTTATGAAAATAGGTTGATTTCTGGAGCTTTCTGCTGCACGTCAATTTGGGACAGTCGAATTTGAAATGACAAAAAATATTTCAGCAAAAGCAGGTGGCTGTATACATCACATCACGTTTTGTAACACATTTCCAATAACCTGTAGGACTGTTTTAATCTGCAGCATGATAACCTGAGAGACAGACGAGCTCCGAATACAGACAATGAGAAAATGAAAGCAGCCATTTATCTCTGGATGCCATTAGTGTGGTGATTAGATTACTTAAGACCTCCTTTTTTAGTTAGACATGTTACATGTTGCTTTATGGGTGACAGGAAGGAAGCAGCACTAAAAGAATATGTGGAAGCGTAAGGTCTGCACAATGCCAGTAACATGTGGAAGAATTTCAATATAGTGTATTTATGTCACTCCTTCACCAGCAGATTTAGCTGTAGGACAGCGTGTACATTCAATAAAGCTCACAATTCTGATGCAGTTTCCCAACGTGTGAAAGTGGGAGGTGAGAGACTGTCAACAAATGAGTCAAACCTCCGTCTGTGATGCGGTTCTTGTGCCTTTTTTTTTGTTTGTCTGGGCCTCCCTTCCGCTTTTCCCTGCAAGGATGCCGCTCGGCATTATCCCCCTTGTCTCTCTTTATCTCCTTCTCTGCAATCAGCAATGTCAGTTTATGTGTGCAGAGAAGAAGGCAAATCGTAATCTCAGGTTTAGGTAACGAAACAACATGGTCTTGAATGTGCAGAGTTGCCATACAAACGCAATTCCTTACTCTTACTCTCACCTTTAAAATAGAAATATAATTCTGTGTGTATCCTGGATTTGAATCACCATACCTAGGATTATTTACGTCTTCACATAGCTATGAAAGACTACAGCTCTCTCAATTATTCACAACTGTGGCCTCAGCTACAAGGCAGACTCCAGAGCCACCTAAGGACTGAAGCCTCAGGCAAAGAGCCTTTGAGTCACTCCAGCAGGAAATATGAAGAATAAAATATCCTAGGACAGGGAGAGACTTCAAAGCTCTGCTACACTATCAAAAAGGTCTCTCAGTGTGCAGACTGGGCCTCGAGGACACACTCACACCTATCAGAGCAGGTGAAAAATAGCACAGAAGCACTGAGGTACACATCTGCAACAGGCACAGTGCCAAAACATCATTTCAAATTAGACTTAAGGGGTTAGAAGGTTTAGAGACGTTTACATACGTCACTTCATGCGTCAGTTATCCAGATAAGATTACAGACAGGCATTCCCTGTTCATGTGGGCATATCTAAAAATCTTCCTGACAGATAAAAGTCAATTTACATCTACACGGTGATATTCTGTAAAAATTCCTCCTTTTTAAAATTTTGGAGCTGGTTGGAAAAATAGGAGAAGTGGAAGAAGAATTGAGATATTTTATTTAAGTAATAGTAGCAACAACACAATGAAAAAATACTTCAAGTCAAAGTTATGCACTCACAATCTTACCTAAGTGAAGTTATGTAAGTACAGTATTATCAGCAACATGCACTTAAAGGATCAGAAGTAAAAGTACTCATTAAGTAGATACTGGCCCCAGGGAGTGTAATTTAATTATATATAATATAACAATCATTGCTCATCCCCAGTGAAGAGTTTAGAGTTTTAGGTTACAGCCATAACCCAGATGTTTACAACATAAAGCTTTGAGATGTAAAAGGTACTGTTAATGATTGGTTACTGGAACCAAATGATTCTGCATCTGATAGCACAGTGAGGCTTGGATGTCATCTGCAGTGAAAGAGATCAACAGTGCCCCTCCCTGAGTTTGGCCCTGGATGAGCACTCGGTCACGGACTCACCAACATTCAAAAAACTAAAAACTCAAACCCTCCCTCTTTTCTTTTTCCTTCCTCCCTACTGCTGAAGCCTATACACCCCTCCCCCCATCCATGGGTGAGTAATCAGTGAGTGGATACTGGAAATGCCTCCTATGGCTGACCTAATAAGGCTGTCAGGAAACTGCTGATTTCAAGTTTCAGGGCACAAATGGCTACCCCCCCCCTTTACTTTTACATTACTTCAGTCCTCCTCCCACTATTACCACCAGCATCCTGTCTTTATCAGCTCATATTTCACACAGGGGAAAGGCCTGCACTAGTAACTCCACAAAGGCCCTCTCCCAGCACGAATCCAAATAACAATCCGAATAACACGCTGGATCCTTTGCCTGCTGCCATCCTGAGAGCATCTACTCCATTATCTGGAGGATCTGCTCTGCTAATGACAGGATGCCGACTATGTCTTGTACTTTATTTGCGTATAGCATGTTGAATAGTTTAAGACCAATTGCAATAAAATGTACTCTTTGTTGATGTTATATTGGCAGAGAGAGTCAAAACCTTTCACACAACATGGTGTATGCATGGTTAGCAGGAGGACATACATGGATGTCACAGGCTATACTGTGAATGTCCATGTTTTTAAAAACCTGGATTGTTATAGTTTTTTAAGATGATTTTGTAACGATTAACTTATTGGATGGTGTTTAAACTAGTTAGCTAGAGTTTCATTGTGGGTAATGTAGGCCCCAGGCTTTGACAAGTCAGAAGAATGTGTGGAATTGAAAAGACAATATCTCTGGTTCTGCTGTATAAATGATTTTGAAATGAGTTCTCTTATAAGGCCTAGGTTGAAAAACAGTGAAGCCCCAAAGAGACACAGTTGTTGTGAAGCTGTTGAAAACCACAGTCATTGTACTGGATCATTCCACCAGTTTAAATATCCATTTTGTACTAAGCAATGGTAATTTGGTAAAAGCTGTGGACACAAAAATACATGTTTCATTGGGTCGCAAAAGAAGTTAAGAGCACAGACAACAAAGTCCTTGTAACTGGAAGTCCTTGCATCTGGGTTTTTCACAGATTATTTAGCTTTTTTATGCTCCTGCCAGGAACCTGGTCCAGCATACTAGATTTGAAAATAAAAATTATACTCATAAATTAATTATTAAAAAATAGACGTGCTTTATTTTTTTGTCTTTGGTGATTTACATTAATATATAATAAGCATGTTAAGTTCCAAAGTAAAGGAATTAAAAAAAGCCACATCATTAACATCTCTCTCATCTCACCACATGATGCCACTTGTCAACAGCCGAGCAGCTAATTAAAATGATTAGAGTTAGCTGTTTCCCCTCGGCTGAAATTTTATAATGAAATTTGTTATTCTAATGTCGGAAGAGTAACACATTTAATAAATCCCTTGGAATTAGCCTTTTACACAATTTTCTGTCAAAAGAACAAAATTGAAATCTTGCTGTTCATTTAGTTCAGATGTGCCAGTCGGGGCCCAGAGGCTGTAGAGTCCCTTCTATATTCTTGAAGGTAAACCTGCAGAGTCTGAAGCTGAGCCTTACAGAGATTTTTTCCTTGAAGTACAGTAGCGAATAAATCACTAAGTACATTTATTTTTTAAACTAAACGCAAGGTGAGTTTATAAAATATGCAAGATTATACTACAGAAACATATGCAAAAGAGTTTAGATTAGCTCCACCTCAACCAGCTGCAGTATCAAAATTCTGCATATACATGAATGCATCAGTAATAAGTACCTTCACTTTTGATACTTTAAGTACATATTTCTGATAGTACTTTTGCATGGCTTGTACTTGTAATAGAGTATTCTGACATGTTGGTTTTTATCTTTTTACAGTAAAACATAGATGTGCTGGGTGGGTTATTTGGCTGAAGTATCATGGTAAGCATTTCATCAAAGAAATGGATGCAAAAACTGAACAATTTCATGTTCCCGATTCTCAGTGGCAGAGTTACATAATGTAAAACAAAAAGGTGGAAACTGGAATTGTGAATGTGTTTCAGCTGAAATGTTCCTCAGGCAATTCAAAGTCTGCCATTTGTCTTTCTTTTGGAGCAGGTCATTAAAATAAAAGGTTTCTTCTTGACTGATGATGAACCAGAAATCTGTTGGCACAATATTCCACTTAAGCATTTTTAACCATGAGCCGTCTGTAGCAGGCTGTTCTCATAAAGGATCTGTATAATTGCAAAGTGTGGTCTGTTTGAAGATGTAGTTAGCCCCAACCCCCACACCCAGGCAGCTTCACCTCTTAAACAAGTTTGAGCTCCTTTTACAGTGCATGGTGGAGACAGACGCATGTGGGTGTCCACATTTGTATTTCATGAAATGTTTGAGATCTGAATAGAAGATGATGTTAATGTTTAAAGATCAAGTCTCTCTCTCTCACACACACACACACACACAGACACACACACACACACACACTCAAAAAACAGTTGTTGACCTCAGAGTGTGACGTCCTCTCACAGTATAATATGATATTCAACATAGTAGCTGCTCTTTTTCAGACACAATCTGCCCTTTTGTTCAGGTGCAAATCGTCACTTTTCTCTGGATTCCATTAGAGTGAAGGCTGGACTTTGATACTTTACTCACAATTCAGATAGACCGAAAGGAGTCATAAATGAGGAGTCATACAATGTTACTCACATCCATTTGGATGAGGTAACAAAAAGGCTGCAGCTGCCTCCGACTCGATAGCTTGCACAGCAAAAGGCAAGGCTTTTAAGGACACACATCTGGGCGACAGGTCTTTCAAAATTGTCTTTTTTTGAAGTCATACAACCGTAACAAACAAAAAAAATGCCCCTGGTGGAAACAAGCAGAGGAGTGAGGCTTTGATACAGTCATGTTGTTACATGTCTGAAGCTGAGTCCTGTTATTGCGATGGAGTGCTGTAGGCAGTGGGATGTGCCTCGGGAGTCTCCCCACCTGGAACTCATAACTTTTACCGGCCTAAACTATTACAGCATGACACATTTCTTTATAGTAAATAATATAGCATTGGTTGTCACGCCTCTAAACAGTGAGCCTCTGTCTCACTGTTTTATAGCAAAGTTATATTTATCTAGTTGATTTGGGGCTATTTTTAGAAATCAACATATCACTGAATATTAAAACAGTACATGCTATTCTATTCTCGCCTTGGGGACTTTCTTTTAGTCATCACTGTGTGTGGCATTGTAGTTTTCAATAAGCCTGGTGTATCATAGGGATACCATGTGTCTACAGAGCTAACACAAGAAGAAAATAATATTGCGATTGTATCTGTATGTTAAATGTGTTCTGATTCTTATCAACTCAATATGCTAATGTTTTGCTTCAATGGAACGATACAATTACTCTTAAATCTACTCTTGTGTTTGACTAATGGCTTAAAAGCTAAATGGATTTTTTTTTAGCTCATCTAGTAGACAAAACCACTCTAACCACATTTCTCAGCACATTCTGTTTCATGTAAGCACCCAACCTGTTTGCAGGATTGGGAGGGTAAACAAATAGAGTTAAAAAACAAGTTTTTTTTTTTGCCATATCACAAATCGGTTTACTCACACAATTTACTCACATGGATCAATACAAACCTGTTAATGGCTCATTGTGCCTCAGCAGTGGTTCTACATAGAATCATGATCATATATATTAGTTTGTTTTATTATTAAAATAATAATATCTTTTTTTAAGCTGCTACAAAACATACTTATATAAATCTGAATATTGCAACAGATAATCTAATTAACATGAGTCACCATTATAAAGTTTCAGATTCACATTTGGAAAATTGTCTGAATTATCTTTAATAAACAAGTAAAACACATACACAATAAGTAAAAAAAAACTAACAGTGTCAATATAAAAACACACAGTATTGTGACCTTTTAAAAGGAAACTGAAAACAAAGTCAACATTTGCTACATCCAGTATAAAACCAATATATGAAAAGCGCACGGAACGAATAAAGCTTGTACTTCGTTAAGTCGACCTTGTGTGGAAATATATGGTCATTCTTCAGAGATGCAGTAATAGGACTGGGAGCATTTGTCACATGGCATTTACAGACAGACACCCTCCCCTAATCAACCTACTTTCAAGTGTCTCACAGTCTTTATATAACATGATTCCAATCACAGCTCAGGCACAGGGCCACTTTGCCCTCAGAGAAACCTTCCTCTCAGCTCTGACATGTCTTACCATAACAAAGACAGTGCAACCACTCGCCTTTTGTTCTTTCGTAACGTGCAGGTGTGCATAACTCCTCTGGGGGATGTGTGTGTGATATTTCAATCAAACTATTGAATGATATTAAAGGAATAGTGTGTTTGAGAAATATGCTTATTCACTCTCCTGTCGAGCGCTAGAGGAGAAGATCGATGCCACTCTTTCGTCGGAGCGGTCAATATGTTGCATGGAGCAAGCAGCCAGTTAGCATAGCTTAGCATAAAGACTGGAAATGGAAAAACAGCTAGCCTCGCTCTGACAAAAGATGCCTACCAGCACCTCTAAAGCTCCCTAATCAACTCATTATGTAACAGTGGTCTAACTTTTGGCAAGAAAGTGAATTTCCCAAAAAGAAAACATTTATTTAAATTAATGAAATCATATAATTGCACCATTGTGTTTAATTTTGTTGATGAAAAATGACTGATTGCCACCTGTGTATACACTATAAGACTTTATTGTGAGTGTGTCTGGAATTAAAGCCTTAAAATGTCTTCACTTTTTAGACTTCACTTTAAACAATTCACTACATTCAATTCAAAATGTGTTGTATAAAAAAGGTGCAAACACAGATGCAAATCAGAACAAAAACATCACAGCCAAGTCCTTAAACGATACGTCCAAAAGATACAGAAATGCTCTTCCTGGTGGGCCAAAGAATAGAAAAGCATGTCCATCAAGACAACTGCAGGACTTTCTGCAGTGTCCTCCTGAGTGGCACCCTCTCCTCAGGCTTGCTGTCTGGGATCAAGTCAGCGCTCCTGTCTGCACTCAGCTGGACACCCGGCCTCTTCTCTCTGACAGCCTGCAGCCCTGCCTGAGTGATGTTCCTGCAGAAGTCCACCTTTACCTCCTCCAGACGGTCTCCATGAGCCGCCACGCCCTCCAGGCTGCAGTCGGTGATGCGGACACAGTTCTCCAGGTGGAGGCGCCGCAGCTTCCTGCACCTCTGCAGCATGGAGATCACATCCTGGTCAGTGATGTGTCCACAGCCGGACAGGGTTAGCGAGAGCAGGTTGGGACACCTGTGGAACAGACAGCCATACAGTAACATTATTTACTAATGACTAATTTTCACAAACGTAGAGAAGTACAACCAATACGAGACCTGTTCTGTGTCATCTTTACTCATCACACCTTAGGACATATTGTATAGTAGGGAGGGATTAGTTCATTTGTAGACGGACAAGTCTTAAGTAAGCAGCGCTGTTTGACGTGTGTGCTCAGGTCTCTTGGATCAAATTAGATAACAGAGGAGAGTGTATAGAAGGGGGGGGCTGATCTAAGCCATGTGTGAATGAGATGTAAACAACACCACTGAGGGAACATGATCTGTTTAACGATAGAGCAGTTTAATACCTATACCAAGCTATCTTTCCTTTACAGACTGTCCCACTGGGAGTATGGGTTTCCGTCCTCTAAGCTTTTAATGAATAAATGGAGTATGGTGCTACTGCACAGAACAATTACAGGATGTTTCATGAACTATAGCCTGACAAAAATGCATTTTCTCCTGCTTATTTTTGCAGGAGTGGCTTCTACAAATGAATGTGAATTGTTGCTGTGAAATGCATGTGTCTACTGCACGTTTCCACCCAGTATCAGGAGTGCACTGCAACCTACTGGCAGGCCGGCAGTCCAGAGCTGGCAGACAGGCTCTGATGGCAACAGATCGAGGATGTCATTCACGTTCACTGATGCAGATTACATAAAGACTTACATAATCTTACCACTTACCACCACATGTGAGCCAAACATGTTCCACTTGCCTGCAAGTATTGAGGGTACTGTCCCAGTAACCTCTGAACATGAGCTAAACACAGTCAATCCACGTGCCCCATCGCAGTATTGCATGGGGCTAATGCGGGGTTTTATCAGCAGATGTGATTGCACGTTATTGACATTAACCAAAAAAAAAAAAAGAAAAGAGGAGGTGGGGCGATGGAATAACAAGAGCTTGAAGCTGGTGGCATTCAGAGATTCAGTAGTCTCTAATGACTACATTTAGTATGTTGCAGCATAGAAGGTACAGTACATGATGGAAGTGAATGGAGGTAAACATGACAGAAATTACAACTACATCAGCCTTTGTTACATGAACCACCAGTCATAGCAGCTAAGATATTTGGGTGTGTGTGTTTGTGTGTTGTTGTTTTCTGTCCTCCTTAAAAAAAATCCTTTCTTACCTTCTCACACACAAATACACATTTCATTTTAGGCACATCTTGTTCATAGCACCTCCGGTGGTAGTACACTCACTCTATTGGTGGCATTCTTTATTTGTCCCATGTGTAGACAATTTTTCATTTGAAAATTTGTTTTCCATCAACTACAGGGATGCTACTACAGGAAAATAAAAAGTATAAATAAAACTATAATTAAACTTTTGTGTCTTTTTAAAATAGTAAAAATGAAATTTGGATAAATTCTACATACAAGTTGGTTATCACAGAACACAACCACCACTATTACAAAAAAGTAAACCCAGCTACAATATGCAGAAGGAATTTCTCATCTGGCCTGTTTTTGTTAGTGCACCGCCTTGTTTATTGTTTTGCAAGACACTAATGTTTTTGCCCCCCAGCAGGTGTATTCCACTGATGTCTTCTGTGATTTTATTGTGTCTAGCACAGTTGCAGCTCTTTGGAATGTGAATGTGAGACGACATAAAACAAATCATAATGTGGCATTTACAACACGATGTCATTAGTTAATCATCATACTTGTCCTACCCTCGATTTTTTGCACATTCCTATCTATTTACATCTCCATATCTATCTGTCTGTCTATCTGTACGTAATGTCTGCGGTGTTTCCTTCTTCTCGTTTAGGTTTGAGATGTGGTTCGCATTAAGACAACCAGCATTGAGGGCATTCTGGCCGAAGCAGAGCACAAGCAGAACACCACACTGCTAACCTGTAATCATCTCTCTAATGACCTGTTTGGTTATTTTGTCTGGTCAAATTATCCAGCAAACTCTAAAAGGAACTAAGACGTGCATTTAACATTCAGCTGCGTTGGTCTCTTAAGTGGAACGGTTTGTTTCAAACATGCTAAACAGATTTTGGACATCTTAAGCTATATAAATTTAGGAGTGAAGATTTTCATAAGCAGATGTCTTAACTTAAATAGTAACCCAAGGTGTGCTTGCACTCGTTTTGAAGGAGAAAGCATCAATTTGGTCAAATGGTGCATATACATTTTTTGGAATGAAACTACTCAGGATTTGACCACAAAAAGCCTCATGCCAAAGCTTTTTCTGCCACCCACAGTGCAGCCCACACTACACGGCATGTTGAGTATGTTAATTCATGTTGTTTAATTCCAATACTCAAGGTAATCGAAGTAAAAAAAACTCGGTTCCTGATCACTGATTTAATCTGGCGTTAGAGGAGCATTACACTGGAAACCACACTATAAAGAGGCCCAAAGACATGCTGTGTTTTATAGTTTTTTCCATGAAGAAAAAAAGAAAAAGCTTGGCGTCAGAGTTTGCATGGAGTCTGATCCAGGAAGAGGCAGGCAGAGACAGACGCACATGTTCATTCCTCTGACAGCAACAAAGAGCCAATTGTAGGCTCCACCTGCCTGCGTAAATCTCCAGTCTGCAGCTGACTGGGAGGGTCTGCAGCCAAATCACTTTTTATCACCCCCACAGCTTCCCTGTGTCCCCTCCCACTTTGTCACGTGCACTTGCTCTCCTCTCCCTTCGACAGTTCGGGAGGGTTTATCAGTATGCAGTGAGTGTGCTTCAAGAGAGTTGAGACACAGGACCCAAACAAAGTAGGCGGTTTTAGTTTTGACTGTTTTCACAGCTCTCAAGTCTTGCGTCTCAAATTTCATAATATAAGAAATCCTCACACGGTCATACACTAAGCCAATGAGCCAGCTCCTCTTCGTTCCTCTTGTCCCGGACCAGCTGCCGTGGCCAGGCTCCCTCACATCAACGGTTATTACCGTCTGCCTTGAAGAAACTGTCCAGGGACCTCATTACGCCTCTCCAGGCTGATTCTTGCATGCATGCAGCCAGCCAGGCACACAAGGCCGATAGCCAATAAAGCTACATTTCAGTGACCTAACAAATCCAACTGTCACATCTTTCAATAAATATAATTTGATATTTGACCACAGTTATGTTAATTAATAGAATCAGTCTTCTGTCCCACAGATGTGTAATTTTTCGGCCTCTATAGTCAGCTCCAGATAGCCTGCACCATGTGTTTCTAATGATTTTGTTCCCTGCTGCCTACAGCAAAACTTGACAGTTTCAGTAAGACATGTGCCTCTAAATTAAAACTATTTTGTTCCCCGTGGTGGGTGTGAATGACCCTGAAAAACTTTGAAAAACTCTGACAAAATGACAGGAACACCTTAAAATAGGATGCATCCAAAGTCACATGAAGCTACTCGTGTTCTGGTTTTAATTGAGGATGTGTTGTTAATCCAGCTCTATGGTCATATGTAAGGTTGTGGTTTGTTCTGATTTCAACCTAGGGGTCAGGACCCCCACAACGAGATAAATCGGAGGGGTTGTAAGAGAACTGATAAGAGTAAAAAAATCCTATTTCTGTTGAGATTTGGATATTTTTCATACTTGTTTTCGTGTGTATTACAAGATCATTTACTTATTGAGGACTCTAAAAGTTAGTTACAACTCGTAAAGACGGATTACGACATGTCACGAGTACACATTGTTTTCTTTAAGGGGTGACAAGCCAAAAAGCCACTGCTTCAGATTATATTACAATGTGCTGTAAAATACTAGTGTTGTTTTGTCCACCCTATGTTGGTCCATTTCCTCACTGACAATTAGAAAAACATCTATCGTCAGCTGCCGTTCCAAAATACACAACAAAGCAGGGGAGAACCACACACAAACACTCACATGTGGCAGACATGGGCCAGGAAAGTGCTGACCAGGCTTTCGTGTTTACTGCAGATGTCCTTCTGAAATGAGCTCTTCAACCAGTCCTCAATGTTGCACACTTGCAAGACCCTGCTGGAGTACCAGCACACAGTCAAGTAGCGCAATGAGGGTCCCAGCACGAAGTTGTCCCTCCTCAGCTGACACGGGGAGCTGAAGTGGAGCAGATCCCAGAGGCAGGGGTCCAGGAAGACCTCTTGCAGCCGACGGCAGGTAAGGGACAAACTCCTCCGGCTGTCCTTGTCCAGGAAGGAGAAAAGGTGGAGGAGACATTCGCGGTTGAGCTGGGTGAGATGCATGGCGAGCCGTCCCAAGACAGAAAGAGAGGCCTCGTCTCTGTGGCGGCGATAGGCCTGCTGGCAAGCAGCAACAATGAGCCTTCAGCTCGTATTGTGTGGCCTAGATACATGATGCCTCCTCAGGCACACGCTGGAGGCCTGCACATATAAGGCCGTGGTGTGCAGGCTATTTTGGGAAGACAACTGCCGGTATGGTCAAAGTGAAGTGTTTGAGCCATGCGCTCCCTTTCCATCTGTCACGGCTCTCAACAGGCGACAAGCACTGGACTGAGCCAGATGTTTGCACTGCCCTGGCCTAGTTCTCAGATACAGATACACACGGAGTGACATAAAAAAAAGAGAGAAACATCTCAAGAATGTACTGCAATACAGCAGCCGTGCAAGAAATACTTGGATAAAAACATACCCTGGATAAAATGTTCAGTTGGTGTTGAAACTTAGTCACCTTTCATTCAGAAATGTTGAATTATTTTCTCACTTGGATGCTCGACCTTCATTTTACAGAATGTTGTCTTTTCAGTTTGACACTAAAAGTTAAACTTTTTTTCCTGGGAAAACCATATCAGATACAAATTATTTATTAATTTTTAAATGTCTTAAAACATGTCTGGAGGGGATCTTTATAGCACTTGTGATTCATCACCAGCACTCATTATTCGATACGATATCTTGTTTTCGCCCATGATTCTATGCACTTTATGTAAAGCTCTTACTTTTTGGAAGTCGCTCTGGATAAAAGCGTCTGCTAAATGCCTAAATGTAAATGTAAATTATTCTGCAGGCTTTAAGTTTTCTGTGTGAGACACAGCAGCAACACAACAGAGGTGGATCGACCTGTTTCATGTTGTTTGTGCTCTGAACATAAAACATTAGTGGAGCGTTTCAATAGCTTGTCACAATTACAGCTAGTACTGTAATCTAGTACTACAACAGTACTGTCCCTGCTCTGTGCATCTGTGTGTGTGAGAACCTGCTGGGCAGATACTTACAAGAACGGCCAGAGTCAGTGCTGGTGAAAGACCCATTGGAGCCTGTGAACAAAAGATATTGTAATTAATCTGCACATCTTCTTATGTCCATGTGAGCAAAAGAAACACTTTTAAATAACTTGTTCTCTCTCTCTCTATATATATATATATACACACACACACACACACACACACAATATCTGCTGCCACTAGATGTCACTGTACTGTTGATAAAGACACTATATAAGTTTTTTTGGTATTTTTGGAAGAGTCCAGGTGAAGCTCGTTGCACAGAGGTTGCAGCCTGGGCACTTGTTCAGTGTCAGTTCTTTTCACACTGTTGGAGATCAGAGCTGTGTGCGTCTGCAGAGGAAAACAATCCAACATCGTGTTTTGTGACTTGTCTCTAGAGGAAACAATTACCTTGGAGAGATTTCTTCTGGTCATCTGTGTTACTGGTGTTACTGGTGTCATCGCCTACACACACACACACACAGGAAATATTAAGGCACATCTCACAATTTCAACTTTAACAGGGTACACTGCAGGGAAATGAGGCGCTTACCGGAGTGAGAAATGACTGCAAGTGGTGCACCTGTTGATAAAGTTAAACTATTTTTTATCTGAGTCAGGGTTGTAACTACATCATTAGCAAAAAAGCACTCAACATTTGTAACTAACAGGATTCCCTGCAGAGAAAAGAGGCACTTACTTTCTGGATTCAGTGAAACGTTTGTGGGTGATGCTCCTGTTGATAAAGTTAAAACACAAAAGAAACCATTTTTGTCTGAGTCAGGGTTGTAACTATATAATATCATTAGCACAAAAGCACTCAACATGTGTAACTGTAACAGGGTAAACTGCAGAGAAAAGAGGCACTTACTTGCATTAGTATGGATTACACGTGATGCACCTGTTGCCAAAGTTAAAACACAAAATAAACAAACTATTTTTGTCCATGTAAAGTTCATTGTACAGATGTTACAGCCTGGGCAGGACTAAAGAAAAATCTATTTTATTCTCTCTAGATTTTAAGGTAATAAAGGAAAGCTCATTAAAATCATTTGAAAGCCGAGTAAATGATCATGTCAACAATCTGTGTGCAAACTATTCTTTAACCTAATGCAGAACTAAGAGATCATAGATAATATAGTAAACATGCTGGAATCAATAACATGGGTGTGGATAAAATACTCTATCACAGTATCATGTGTTTTACATTGTGACAGATGCATGACAGGGTTTAACTACAAATATACTTTAATAGAATATATATTTGATACTTATTATTATTATGAATAGGAAAAGATAATTATGAAAGCTTAAAGCTCAGCTATTAATAAATGGGAGATCATGACAATATACAGTTAATATTATTCTGTGAACCTATTATATAGCATAATTATCCTGCTAAAGGATGAAGTCATTCATTTGAACAGGTGTAAAAGTGATTTCTTTTTGTATTTCAATTAGATGTAATACTTTAAAATACTGTATATGTATTTTGAGGTTGTGTTTCTGTGGAGTTTTTAGTGACAACATGTCACATCTCTACTCTAACTAAATGTGAGTGAATTCAGGATAAGAAACCACATAAGGATTGACAGGAGTGCGATTCGATGTGGCCTCCGAACACATAAAATAGTAACAGATAACCTACAGCGTGCACACACACACACACTCTTTGTAATTGGTGTGAATACACTATATTGAATACTGAGTTCTATCATTACATATTCATGTTGCTATGAAGCGTTTACTTCAATATTACACTATTTATTTAAAACAACTGTTCATGTATCTGTGTTCTCTGATAGGAGCAGAAGACATTCTGTGTATTTTCTTTTACAGAATATAAATTTAAAACTTGTTATGGAGAGAAGCCAGTGGTACTGTTGCACCTACCAGAATGGTGTTTTTTATACCAGAGGAACACCCCCACGCCCACTGCAACCGCAACCACAAAGAGCAATGCCAGCACAGCACCGATAATGACACCAGAGCCACCAGGAAGGGTATGATCTAAAACACAGAAAACATTCACACTAGTTTTATACTCGGCTCACTTTCATCATCATTTGTTTGTTAGCTTCAGTTTACTTTGGTGTTGATGCTGCAATTTGATTCCAGTAAAATAACATGACTTTAGACATTCGTGTCTAATCTTGAAAAGCAGCAAACCCAGATTACTTTCTACTACACAATTATACATTTAAAATGTCCAAATATTTACGAGCAATTCTTGCTCTGTTCTATGATGACACATCTGTTTTTTCCCCGAATTTACTTCAACTTGGATCTTAAACTCGTTCGTTTGGCCACCAACGCTCCCACACCTTCTGACAGTTGCCTTGGTTATAACCCGTGCAGTCGTCTGATCACGTGCACTGAACTTTCTTGTAGTAATTGCTTAGTTACCGTAACCAATATAAAGCTTTGTGGCAAAGCTACGAAAATAAAAGTTAAAATAAACCACGGTGCATCCTTCAAGGTAAACTGGTGTAAAGACGATGGTCATCAATAGTGACAAATGGCAAAAAACAATAAGATAAGTATCTTACCCCAAACCTTAACAACATGTAAACCGGAAGCATTGTGAATCACTTCGCAGGTGTATTTGGACTTGTCACTCCTTAAAATCTCCACGCTGTCTTTTCGCTGGAAGGTGTCATCGCCATTTGGTCGGACGCCTGAGGAAATCAGTCCGTCCTCGACAGTTAGGGCACGGCCGTCCCTTTTCATATACAGGAGGATGTCTTTTGGGTAGAAACCTGTGGCCAGGCACGTCAAAATGATGTTTCTCTGAACTTTGGTGTCCTTTGCATACACGTGCACTGTCGGAGGAACTGGAAAGACAAACGGTAAAGTGAATTAACATCTTTTATAAATAATATATTCTTTTATCTCGAGTAATAATGTCATACATACTGGCGCCTTGTAGCTGCTTTGTCTGATAGTCATTGAACTTGCTCAACCAATCCACACACTCATTCTCCAGGTAGCCTGTGGTGTACTCTTTCAGGACCGTGACACCATCCCACTTCCTCTTGGTCAGGAGCGCCTCTGCAGTTGGGGCCACCCAGACTTTGTTGGCATCGTCGAAGGACAGGAAGTTGTTTCCGTCATAGCTGTACATGTCCATGCCGCGGTGGAACTTCAGCGTGCCGTCAGGCTGCTTGTCGGCCTCACAGCCGTGCATCCACTGGAGGATGTGGACGTCTGAAACCAGAGTCGACGGCAGGACAGTGAAATAAATGACAAACGATGGACAAAGGCAGGTTAACACTAAAGATCAACTTAACATAAAAACACTTGGTTTCCTGGTTGTTGTTGTTGTGATATTACCTGTGTCATTCTGTCTCATTCGCTCCATCAGGATGCCGATGTTAACTTTGAACCACTGATGCTTGCTCTGGCGGGACTGTGTGCCTTTGTCCCAGTAATCTGCAGGCAGTCGCTCTCTCATCCAGTCCTGCATGGGAACTTTCTTCTGCTCCGTGCTGTCAAAGTAGTCGATCATCTTGTCGTCCAGCACGCCCATGGCTGTGAAGTCATGGATGCCCGGGAGTTTCACGTCTTTGGAGAAGGCCGTGTAGATGTAGGTGAGTGAATGCCTCTCTGAGTCACACAGGTAGAAAGACAGACAAGGCAGATGAGCACCAGTAGACTTCGCTAGCTCTTATCTGTTTACTGGGAAAGCATCTTTGAACATCCATCCAATTGTTTAGACACAGCATGAATCAAGACACCCAAGCATCCTGTCAGTCTCAAACCCACAGAACATTTTTGTTCACATAAGACAAACAGCTAATCCTCATAACTGAGAAACTGGAAGCACGTCACACAGGACGTGTTCAGCCACACAAGCAAAGACTGCAGTAAAACTAAAAATTGGGAAGTAAAACCTTTGTTTTGGGATTTATGTGCATAAAGTTAAAAGAAGAGGTGTTGCGTGGCCTGTGTGGGGAGAAAAAAAAAAGAGTATCTTTTCCTGTCGGACTTCCTGTAAAGCTAAAGATAGAAAGCTCTTTTAGTCAGAGGTGAAGCTTCCACACAATGTTTTAAGTGTGTTATTAACATGTATTTAACTCTCAGATATCTTTACTGCCGTTGGTATTGAGCTCCAGTTAAAAACAAGAACGAGGAAATCAAACTTTAAGTGCACCTTTGTTTATGAATCACTTGTGATTGCAGTCATGAAAGAGATATCTCAACAATGTTGTCTGTGCACCTCAGTCAAAGGGCGGCATAAAGAGCAATAAAACAATGTCCCTGAGATACTGCAGTATGTGCTACAACCTGACAGCTCCACCTTCACCTGCTTACTTGGAAGTCTCAGAAAACATGTGAACCAACAAGTCGTTCTGGGGTTGTGTCTGGTCCTTATGTAAAGTGCAGACTCATTAGTCGAAAGCCAGTGAAAGCAGAACCAACCTGCTGTAAGTTTTACAAGCTTTAATTAGAAATCACACAAAGTACAAACAGCCTTTACACAACAGGTGAACAACAAACAAACTGTTGTCTTTAGATGACCTGCATAATAAATAAACCAAATAATGAAAATAATATACTTAAAACAATCAAGTGAAAGAAAGTGTGCAACACTGGTTTTGGGTAATTTGAGAATTCTTCTTTCCTTCGTGAGGTTTCTCTTCTTGTGCTGGACGACCTGTTGGACCTCATCTTTGAGCAGGTTTTCCAGGACCCTGTCCTGAATGTGGATGAAGATCCCCATCCCTGAGGATTTCTTGCTGGTGTAGTTTATTTCAAATTGGAGAGTTGTGCAGTTTTTCTTTCTAGTTACTAATAAAAGGCATATGTAACCAAATACGACGATTTAACAGTGTTCAGTACACAATGGTTAAACACTGGTAAACACACGTCTATGAGTTGTGAGGCGTTTACTGGTGAAACGGTATCTTAATGACGTCAACATTACATGCGTTGAGCTTTGTTGAACCGGTTCATAAACACACTCCACCACAGCCAGCAGGACTGTACGACCGTTCGACGTATACAAACACATTAACACAAGCGTTCAAGTGACAATAAGTGAATAACTAACCACCTTCTACTTTTCTACTCGCGGCCTGACTCCGGGTCAAACGTATACAGTTGCACCGCGATGCTCCCACGGTTCATGCGTTATCCGCGGTAGCAGAAGCTATACTTTGGTCCAGCCTGCGGATGACGAGGGTGGGTTTCGGAGTGGGAAACGTAGTGGCTCTTCATCATTTAAAGGAACAGACAATTAAACTGGCCGTTGGGAAAAGGGCTGTTTAGACAGGGTGAAAACGGTGCTGTGGTGCTTGATCCTGGTGATATTGATCCTTTTGATTTGTCTCGTTCATTTCATTATGACGGTGTTAACTTGTGTCCCCTTAAAGTTCCTCTAGTCGCCAATAGATCGATCTGATCTCTTGAGCAGCAATCATTATCGTAATCACGTCATTCTTATAACTGATTCACTGTGCGCACCATGTTTTCAAAACTGACTTTTTTAAAAATAAATCATTCTTCTAATTGATAAATAATAATAATAATAATAATAATAATAAAAAATAATTCAAGAAAAGTTAATTTACAGTGAATAATCATGTCTGGTATCTGCTGTAACCACATCTAACTAGTTTTTTTTATCTGTACTTCCTTGTACGTTCTCATTGCTGTTTACAGCCGAATGGTTTAGCTCGTTAATCAATTACTCAAGGAATGAATTGCCAATGATTCTGATAATCGACTAATGCTCAATCACAAATACACATTCTCAGGGGCCTAAATGTGGTGATCTCCTGCTTTTCTTTTGTCTTATGGGACAGTCAATTTAATATATTTTAACCTTTGGACTGCTAGTACGACATAAAAACTAATCATGAAATTGTGATTTTAAACCATTTAAAAAACGTTTAGCCCTAATATATTTCAGCTTTAACTGCATAGAATAAGCAAACTCATATGCCATTTTACATGTATTGTTGCCGACATGTTAAACACCCAGTCTACATAACTAGTGATCAGGAAGTAGGCCTAGTCGGGCCATTTCTCCTTCTTTGTTTATACAACTCACTGGGCATATATGTGGAATAAGTTAACATTTTCAAATATAGAAACACACAAACGTCCATTTTAAAAAATGATGATATAATCATTTAATATTAATAATAGCATAAGTGCGAATATTATGTGCGTCACAGCTTCACTTCTTTTACTTTCACTTTGGACACGAGTCACATTAAGTCAGAAAAGTCTCAACTTACCGCTGTTTACAGTCAATCCGGACCCCAACAGGGCCAGAACGGCGAGGACAGACATGTCCACCTCGAACCAGACTCCCGTTCCCGTCTCTAAAGGCAGAATCTTTTATCCGACCGTCACACCGCGCTTTTCGCTCCGCGTCTCCTCCGCGTCCACTCGCTGGTGTGGTGCATTCGCGGTTTGCTCTTATGCTACAGACGTCGTGTTGCGTTCAAGTCACCACCAACTTCTCAAAGACGTTTGCACGGGATCATTCCGTTCACGTAACTGACACGCCCACACAAAAATAAAACCTGTTTTTATTTTTACATAAATATGTATGTATAAGTATAATATAGTTTACATAACTCATCCGTACTTTACCTTCCTGTAACTTGCACATTAGGAACGCTGTTTTCCCACTGTTTGATAGCGGAGGTGGTCCACTTCACCAGAAAAACGCAATTTGAAATAAAAAATAAGACTTACGGGGAAAATGAGAAGAGGCCACACGGGTATTTAGTGTAGCTATTGTTAAGGCCGTCCTCTACTAACAACATTGACCACAATATATCATTACGCGTCCGAGTATCCCTGAACGCACCAACACAGCAGCTCTCGTCTCATGTGTTCAGTGCAGTATAAAGAATGTGTAACATTATATGCATTGGTGTAAGATAATATGTATAAGTAAAATAATGATTTAAACATATGACGTTATAACCAGTTTGGCTCTGTGGTGTCAATAGGGATAATGTATTTATATAATGTAAATTAATAGGCCTTTTATTGCGGACATTACTATCAGTGGGAAATAACATGAAGCTGGACGCGTAAAGTGTTGAGCTAGCTAAATATAACATTAGCCAGTAGTTAAATAGTTTTAAACGGTCTTATTTCCGCATATGATGAGACAGGATATAATGGGACAGGCCCAACACACAGCAGGGAACTAGTTGTTAGATGGAGCAGGTCGTCCATCTTCTAAAATACGTCCACATTAATGTATTTGTTAGCTTGCTAGCTAACCTCGTATAAGTTAGTCGTTAACGTCTTTCAACCTGTCCTGCTAACTTACGTGTCACAAACACACCGACGGTTGACTTACCGCTCACAGCCGGCTCTAAGTTCAGCCACATTAGCGACAAAACCAAAAATATCCATGTTGTTGGTTGATTCATCGTCTTCAAATGACAAAACTTCTGATTTAAAAAACAAAAAACACTAAAAAGGGGAATAAAGCTGCTCAGGACGACACGGGTGTGCGCGTGTGCTACTTGCCCTTTTCATATGGTGACGGAATCAGCCAATCACATCATTTAGAGCAGGTTGCTGGGCAGATTACAGCAAAGCAGGTTTTGGCCAGACAGTGTTATGATGTAAAGAACCTTCTGGAGGAAATGTACATCATTATTTACACATATTAACATTATTTACATGCTTTACTTCACTAAAAGTACTAATATCACACTGTAAAAGTACTACGTTACAAGTTAATGTCCTGTTGAAAAGTGAAAGTTTGATATTTTGTTATAACAAGCTGAAACAATCGGCCAATTAAAGGGTTAATCTCTTCAATTGACAGAAAAATAAGTCATTTCATGGTTCCAGCTTTACAAATGTGAGGGTTTGCTGCTTTTACTTTTAATTATTTACATTTATTTTTAATGTATGTTGATAATGCGGAGGTTTGGACGTCGTGAAGGCGTCACTTTGGGCTCTGGGTATTCGGGATAATCGCATTTCTCACTATTTTCAGATTTTTTACAATCCAAAAATCAATCAATTAATGAAGGAAATAATCAGCAGATTAAATCCAGAATGAAAAGAATCATTAGTTGTAGTCTGATACATATATAACAGTCATAATACTAATACTAATATAATGATATGATATATAACGGGAGAGTTTTAATACTTTTGGTACGTTTTCAGTACTTTTCCTCCTGCTGCTGCGTTTATACACTTTGAAAGAATCAAACGTCTGACCCCAAAATCTGTGTTGAGAGTTTTGTGTTACAGTCTGCAACTCCCAACTCTTTATTCACTTGTTATATTCAAGCCAAACAAATGAACACATTTCCAAAGGTTCCTGCTTCCACTTTATATCTATGTACATGTATTATTACAGCGTTTGGGTTCGACAGAGATGCTCTTTAACATTTACATTCACTTTTGCAGAGAAAGCTTGAAACAGTGGCTGCGGGGCGATGAGCGAACATGCAGTCGTGTGGCGCTGCCGTCTTTGAAGGTGACACTTGTTGCAGAGTCGAATCCACATGCTGCCCTTTCTGCACTTAAACTCTTTTAAATGAAAACGAGTGGTTTGTGTGGCGGTGACGTGGACGCTTAGTAATATCTGTTCATTTTCTTCCTGTTCTAAACGTAGTGCGGCTTCAAGGTTTGCTGAGTGCATCACCGCCCTCACATGGAAAGAAGCCTGTTTAGTGAATCCTCTCCTCGCAGCTTCATCCTCTTTTATCTCCCTCCATCCTTCCCTCATCACTTCCACTTGTTCTCCTCTGTGCTCCCCCTACCCTCGTCCATCCACCCGCTGTCGGTCCATCTTTTCCTCCCGAAGCGGAAGCCGAATCCTCCTTTCTCCCGGCTCACAGCCTGGAGGCCTCCAGCGATGGAGGTCAGAGCTTCATTCCTCTTCCCTCCGTCCTCCCCCTCTCCTCCCTCCTGATAGTGCATGCTCTCCAGAGAGTGATCCCTGGGGAAGGGCGACAGCGGCCGGGCCTCCAGGTCTCCTCTCTGGGCCCTCAGCAGCGCCTCCTCCTCCCAGGACCTCCCCTCCTCCTCCTCCTGCTCCTCCTCCTCCTCCCCGGGCTCCAGCTGGTCTCGAGGCCACTCGGCCCAGTCGTCCCGGGGGTCTCCCAGAGCAGCCTGGAGGTGCTGCAGGGCCGACTCCAGCTCCGGTCCAGCCGCCGTGGGCAGGAGGGCGGTGGGGGAGTGCGGGTAGGAGGTGACGGGGCAGAGGAGGACGAGGGAGAGGAGGGTGAGCTGCGAGGCGCCGGGATGGAAAGAAAGTCTCATCTGGAAACAGAAAGATAAAAAGAAATGACTGCATCTCACACGGAAACCAAATACATTCACAGAAATAACGTTTGCTTAAGTTATTCTAATAAAAACTCGTTAGCTGATCGTTAGCGGTTAGCATCAACGCAGGAGCACACAGGAGAACAGTCTTACCTTGTGTGGCGGTCCAACCTGCGGTACCTTCTCTAAGGTCCGTCGCCTCTGACCGTTTTAAAAACTGCCCGCCCTCCGTCCTCCGTCACGGGACGCCGCCGCCCATCGCCCCCCCGCCCCCTCTGACGCACACGGAGTCCTTCATTCTTTCAGCTGAGAGACCTCGAGGCCACGAGACCGCAATTACTGCCCGCTTGGTTTGATTCATTAAGATGCTTTATGAGGAGCGAGAGAGGAAGACGAGGGCAGGTTGAGGTTTCCTTTGTCGTCCCTGAAGGTCGTCTTGCCGGGACAACGCAGACACACCTGGAAGAATCTCACTCCAGACCAAGTGACGCTGTTCTCTCTTAATTTGTCACCAATTATACGACAAAGGATCCACAGCGCTGATTTCTGCCTTCAGGCTCTTTTGAGACTGAAGACACGTGGAAAGGTTAGAGAACAACTTAACATGCAGCTTCATTACCACTTTTAACAGCTAGAAGGAGTCGAGACGGGAAAAGAAAGGAGAAAACAAAGTAAACACTAGTTCAGAGAGTTTAGTTTATAGACCTACTTCCTGTTTGTAGGAGAGAAATCTGATTACTGTTAGATATGAACGGTACTTTCAGAGTTAGCTTACGATTATACGTCACGTCGTCTGAGTTTGAGCACGTAAACAGGACGTGTAAACAAGTTAAAGGCAGATGTTTTGACTCGTGGTTAAAACTTTGTCTTTATGCCGACCTGCTGGAGCTGCGTGACTTGTGTAGTGGACGGCGGCTTCGTTCTTCCAGCTGGTTGTGAGCGCTGCGTTTCCTTCACTTGCAGGTGTTTTGCTCACGAACTACAAGCCTGTGTCTGTAAACAAACCTCTATTCCTGCAACATGATTGGCTGTTTGTCTTCTTCTGTTTAATGGCGACCAGCGCGTACAGTGAAGGTTTACTCACATGGAACGAGATAAATGATGTTGAACTTTCAGGACGTGTTAATGTGCGGATTACGTGACAGGTTTAAAGGCGACCTGTGGAGTTTTGGCCACTAGGAGCGCTGTTCTTATGAGTTTGTTCTCATGCAAACAAACAGCACGTGGGGGTAATTCACCAACACAGGCCAGAAGAAGAAGAAGCTGCTGAAAACAACAACACAATAATAAAACATAATAATAAACACAGCAACACCTCCACATGTTTCCTTTTCCTTTATGTAAAGAACAACAACCAGAAAACACGAGGATCAGAAATCAAGTTCAACAAGAAGTCTGTACACCATTACAACCAGAGAGGATCTACAGGACGCAGCGACTACAGACAGACCGCTACAGACAGACCGCTACAGACAGACCGCTACAGACAGGCTGCTACAGACAGGCCGCTACGGACAGACCGCTACGGACAGACCGCTACAGACAGACCGCTACAGACAGGCT